>WAAD01011217.1:4823-22605 GCA_013389945.1 Fregata magnificens | reverse complement strand
ATCCTACCTGAATTAATTATTCATCAGGGATTATTCATCCATTTTTAAAAGCAAAGATCTGTTCTGGATTAGCATGGTCATATTTATATTTATTCTTCATATTTTCAAGAGAGTTACAACACACAATGCTTCAGTGCAGTATAATTTGGGACTACCAAATGGGAAAATGAAAATAGAATAATAATTTTTTCAATAAACACATAAATTACAGGCAGTCATAGAGTTGGCCTAGAGCTCTCAAGACTTGCTAAATCCTAATGTCCCTCCAATGAGACCTAGAGTTGTTTGTGTATTTATTTATACAGTTCTGATTTGCTCATAACTGATAGCAAGCATGAACTGGAGAAAAGTAAACAAATGCTTAACAGCCTACTATTTCTGGTCATATCAAGTAGAATTTTTTAATGTTTCTTTGCATGATATAGAAGAATGTTAGCATACTGCTGATTTTGAAGAGTCTCTCTGCTCTGTGTTATGCACATCTCTTGCTTTGTGGCAAGCCTACAGAAATATCTGCCACTACTTGAATCACACATCATCATCTTCAGGACACAGATGAGCCACAATTTCACCTTTTGTTTAAATTCTAGTGAGAATTACACTATACTCAGGGGATAGAAGGATAAGAATACCCAAATCCCTTGAGCAAAATGCAGCTCTTAATAATAGGATAGTCTAGTACTTCCAGAGCATTTTAAAGTCTATGCAGAATGAAACTCCTATTAAAATTTCTATTGTATTTAAACTGCAAAACAGTACAGACATCAAACATTTTCTGTTTTCAACTACTGGACAAGCCACTGTTCCTAGAACATCACTTCTTGGTAGTCTACTTTAAGTACATAATGTTTGGAAAATGCTGTATTTTTTATTTCCTTAAGCTGTTAAGCTTTGTCTCCTTTTTTTTTTTTTTGACATGGTATTTCATGACATCTCTGAGGCCTACAAACTTTTAAATACATACACCTTCCAACTTTCATGTTAGCTCCTTTTTCTGTTTCTAAAGATGATGAGTTGTGACAAAGACAAGCTGAATTTTCATCTAGTATCTTACAGGAATCCTGTGACAAAACAAGATCAGTTATCAAGGCCTGCATGACTCCTGTGGTTTTGTCATTTGAAAATTTCAAACAGAAGGAAATGGAGTGAAGAAAACCACAAATTTCTCTGCCTCCAAAAATCCAACCCACTCATCTCAGAATTTCAGAAAGGCTCTATTTTTAATATGAAATAATATGCATAGTCCTAAGCCCATATCTATATATTCCCAGTATTTTTGACAGGAAATATTTTTTTAAAAATATTTTGGGTCTAATTTGCCTCAAAAAAAATCTCTAAGGTTTACTACTATGAATGGTGTTCCTTCTCTGAAATAAGAATCAAAACTTTGTAATATTTTCAGAATTTCTCAATCTTTTAGAAGTCTTCCGCCATTCTGAAAAGCTATATTTGAAGGTTACTCGCTCCATTGATTAACTTTTTGTGCATATTCAGTTATACCAGTTTTTTTTCTTTTAATAAAAAAAAAAAAAAAGACCTTCTCTCCTCCTATTACTAATTCAAAACCAGCAGAGTTAAGCAGGTTAATACTCATTTTTCCAAAACATTGGTGCATTTCCTAAATTCAATGTAAAAAAGAGTCAGGATATCATGAATATGATGGGCAATGGGGGAAATAAGTTTGCCTAGGAGGTGATGGAAACAGAGGAAACTAGTTAGATCCTACTTATACTGGCAAGAATGAATCAAGGAGAAAGATACTGTTAGTTTTGAACTGAAAATATTTGGTAAAGAAAGTTACAGACAAAATAAACAGCATCCTTGAAGTCCATTTCTAATTGATTTTACTGATTCACCAAAGGTAGTAAAGCAATGCTAAGAATTACTTATTACAGATTTACATTAGCAACTGAATTTGAAGGTAAAAGGTAAAATCAAAAAGCTAGTTAGCTTCATCGGTGTTACAAATTCAATGAACTCTTGGAAAATAAACACAACAGCAGCCTGCAGAAAGCTTTTCTTAACATATCATACTTCTCTCTGTAAACTAAAGAACTTGCAGGGTGTTAATAAATTGAGTACAATAGTACATCTTGCTTTTAATAAGATGTTTGTTCAGAAAGCACATAAAAGACATTCAAAATGAAGGTGATAATGCATACGTATGGTGTCTTAATAATGAGAAATCACACCTTCCTTTCTTTTTTTCTTTCCCAGCTCCTTCCCTCCACCCCTTTTTTCGAAGCTGCACATTTTTTAAATGAGTTGCCTCGTCGATAAGTAAAAAGAGTATTAGATGTCTTTTAACATACTTGATTCTTCCGATAAAATGGAATGCTTGAAAGATTCAACAATGATTGAAGGTGTTTCTTCGCTTTACTCTAAAAGCTTTTTTGGCAAGTTCCCTACCAGGGAAANTCCTATACTCAATATAAGCATATTAAGAGATGATAAAGAACCAAAATCTGAAGACCAAAAGATATAGCAGAAAAGCTAGCTCCTCTATAGTTACACATTTAAAATCCCTGCTTATATATAATCTTGATTCCAACTGTAAAGCTACCATTTGCCATCTCCTTTATTAACTTCCTAATTGGTCTAAAATTCCTAAAGTGTGAAAAAATAAGTAAATCAAGGATTACAAATGTGATTACAAATGTGTTCAAATGATTAATCACACTAACACTTATACTGGGGTTATCCTTATACAGGATCATGTTAGATCTTATAAAATGGAACCAAAGCATGGAAGGTGTCTCCTATGGCAACCCAGATTTTAGAGGAAGTCAATCATTTCCAGACTCAAAGACTCACGTGAGAAAGTCTAGGGAGTTGTAAAAATCCAGGCAAGCTAGCAAGAGGCATTACCCTTGAAAAGTTTTCTAATGACCTGGATTTTTTTTTTTTCCCTTTAAGACATATTTCTTATATCTAACTAGTGCCTCCTAGAAATTTGTAAACCAGAAGGCATCACTGAGACTTTGTGAAAATAAGAATCCAAACATTAGGGGCAGGATGCTGGGAATGGGCAAACAGACAGTGGGATCCTGTTCCTGGGAGGGAATGCCAGAAAAATTCTGCACTCATCTGGTGAAGCCTGTGTCACGTATCTCCAAACAGGCTTCAGCATGGGCATGTTCACAGTGAATTTCTACATGAAGATGAATCTCTTCTAATTACGGAGATCCTGGGAAAGTAAGGTGAGAGTGCTTCAAATGCTGTAACTGCTGTACCTCCTGGCTTGTTTTGAGAAAGCACTATTGAAAAACTTGCAGAAATGCCTGTTCCTGCAATACTCACAGTGCATTTTTATGAATCAAAATGTATGTTATTTTATAAGCATCAAATAAACATCAGAACAACCCCTAAACCCACCCAATTTCAGTAAATACGATTCATTCTTATTTCCTCTGCACCTCACCTTCCTACCACTCCCGGTGCACACACAGAGCTCTGTCCCCTGAGTAGAAAGATGTCAAAGTGCAAACAATCACTGACAGGAAAAAGGTGATTTCATTCCTTTCAGTGAGATATGGCACATTTAATTTAAATTATACACAAATGAAAGCTATATGTCACAGAACAGAAGGTGGCACACAGCCCTTCAGAGAATAAAACATTATCCTCCCTAAAACCTTGACCATCTGCCTGTCAATTTAAATCAATCATTCTGCATATTTTCTTACAAATCACATAGGCTTTAGAAGCGTGAGGCCTTATCCAAAATGATTCAAAATCAATGGAAGATTTATTTCACTGGTTTTTGGGTAAGAGCATTGTGTGAAGATACGGACAGCTTTGACGCTTTGCCTGTGTTTAGTTTTGTTAAAACTTCCACAAAATTATAAAGTATGTATGACTTTACTGGGAAAGGATCCCACACCTACTTTCTGCCTGTGGGGTCCGGTTCCTTGTACCCCAGGTCTGGAGCCAAATGTAAACGGTATCATTTCCCACAGAGGCTCTTTGTACCCAAGAGGACTATCAGAGGTAGAAGCCATAAGAGAGCTGTATCCTCTCTCTGATGATCTGAGAGAAAAAGTTTTCTAGTTTGTTTTTTTCACAGAGTTTTTCCCTCTTTCAAAAGAGAAGATATGTTTACTGAACTGCCTCTTTCGGACAAAGCAGTATTAAAGCTGAAAGTTTGGTGGTTTGTTTGGTTGGTTTTTTTTCTAGCTGAGGCTTTTAAGATGCAATGGTTTAGTGTTGTTGTAACATCCACAATAAATTACAGACAGTCCTGAAAATCTTCAGTCTGCAAGACACATCGAGCACAGAGAGATGCCTACTACTGCTCTGCTCTTGCAGGTCGCCTCTTGGATCAACTCTTGTGATGCGAGACTTGTTTTATCTCAGTTATCCTTTTTATCTTCCATTTCTTTGCTGAGAAACTTTTTGCTACGATTTCATGCAGCCAATATTTGTACTAGGAAAAAACCCCATAATTCTGAAGTAATATTTCCATGACCTTTTGTCTTTACATTTAAGCCCAGTTGGTACATAAACACCAGCCTACACATTATCATCACAGCAAATGCTGTCTTGGAAATACCAGGACTCAGAAAATAATCATTTGCACAGAAGAATATAAAATTACACTATTAGTTAAAAGATAAGGCATATTGAAAGGATTTTTCATGTGGCTTTTTAATGTGATAATTAATTCCTAAAAGTCTGAGTTTCAGTATTTATATAAATAAGTGGATGCTAATAGGCCATCCATAAAGACTCCCCGTGTTAAAATACAAATGAGATATCCCTATGTTTATACATGTGCAAGTACAATTAATATTTCAACCCACTGGAAACTAAATTGCTTTAGTTAACCAACCATTGCAAGGCAATCAAATGTGGTATCAAATGTAATTGTAGAACAGCCATTTGGGAAATAACAGCAATTATTTCATACAGAATTCTCCCCTACTTCTTCCAATTCACATACAATTTTTTTCATGCATCTCTATGCCAGAAAAATAATTGGACCATCACAAGTGTCAAAACCACCCCCCTCTCACTCTGCAACATACAAGAAAATTCAAACTGACAAGGCTGTTTCATTTAGAAATATTGGTTTATACCTCTGATTTGTAACTGCATTAATCTAAAAGCACTTAAGTAGGTTTTATTTCTCCAGCTGTACATGCAGCTAGGGAATTGGGCAATAGCGATGGAGTAGGAAGCAGGGAATGGCATTTCTTTATTTGCCTGAAGCTAAGGGCTTTGGATTTGCCTTCATAAACTTCACAAATACTCTCTGAAGATTTAATAGTTTTCTGACAGGTAAGTATTATTTTAGGGCTGTAGATGTAAACTGCAGTTCAGATATTTTAATTGACTTTGTGCTTAATCAGGAAACAACAAGTTACAATCCAATGTTAATGACTTTTTTTTCCTTTTTTACTCAGAAGGCATTCAGTATTCTTGATTATTATTCTTAATTAATATTCCTTTGAATCATTTTGCACTTTTTAGTAAATTAATTAGTAATTGCCAAAATTATTTTTATATTTAATTATCAATGCAAAATACCAAAATCCATTATGATCTTTATTTCTGTCACTTAGATAAAAACTAATGGTAAATATGTGAGATACATGCTCTTAACTCATTTTAGATTTCTATTTTTGCTCTTGAGACATTCAATATACACCTGACAAGCATTCATTTATTAATAAAAAGAATATATATAGCCCCCAGTGTCAATCTGTGTATTTAGAAAGCTATGCAAGGTGACAGAAGGATAGGAATATGAAAATACTTTAGCTCTAAACACCAGACATTTGCTTTTCAGTAAGTTGCTGGGTCACAGCTTCCCAGGTTCAAATTAATATCAGTCTGAGATTTCTATGTTCACAGCTATTTTTGGTTTTGGTAAACATGAACAGATTATTTCAGATAAAACAAAAAAAAAATTAAAAATTCTTAAACTTTGGTAAAGATTCCTTTAACTATTGATCCTGGGAAGATAATGGAGCGGATCCACCTGGAAACTATGCTAAGGCACATGGAGGACAGGGAGGTGATTCGAGACAGCCAACGTGGCTTCACTAAAGGAAAATTGCATCTGGCAAATTTGGTAGCCTTCTACGATGGGGTTATAACATCGGTGGAGAAGGGAAGAGTGACTGATGTCATCTACCTGGACTTGTGCAAAGCATTTGATACTGTCCCACACAACATCCCTGTCTCTAAAATGGAGAGACGTGGATTTGTTGACTGGACCAGTTGGGTAAGGAATTGGCTGGATGGTCGCACTCAAGGAGTTGCGGTCATTGGCTCAATGTCTGGGTAGAGACCAATGAAGAGTGGCGTACCTCAGGGGTCTGTATTGGGACCAGTATTATTTAACAACTTCGTCAGGGACACACGGACAGTGGGATTGAGCGCACCCTCAGCAAGTTTGTGGATGACACCAAGCTGAGTGGTGTGTTTGATACTCTAGAGGGAAGGGATGCCATCCAGAGGGACCATGACAGGCTAGAGAGGTGGGTCCATCCGAACCTCAACAAGGCCAAGTGCTAAGTCCTGCATGTGGGTTAGGGCAATCCCAAACGTGGATACAGGCTGGGCAATGAGCGGATTGAGAGCAGCCCTGTGGAGAAGGATTTGGGGGTATTGGTGGATGAAAAACCGAATATGAGCGAGCAATGTGTGCTAGCAGCCCAGAAAGCCAATCGCATCCTGGGCTGCATCAACTGTGGCTAGTAGGTTGAGGGAGGTGATTCTCCCCCTCTACTTGGCTCTCGTGAGACCCCACCTGGAGTACTGTGTCTGGCTCTGGAGCCCCCAGCATAAGACTTAGACCTGCTCGAGTGGGTCCAGAGAAGAGCCACGAACATGATCAGGGGGCTGAGCACCTCCCCTATGAGGACAGGCTGAGAGAGTTGGGGTTGTTTAGCCTAGAGAAGAGAAGGCTCCGGGGACACCTTATAGCAGCCTTCCAGTACTTAAAGGGGGCCTACAGGAAAGATGGGGAGGGACTCTTTATCAGGGACCATAGGATGAGGGGTAATGGTTTTAAACTAAAAGAGGGTAAATTTAGACTAGCTATTAGGAAGAAATTTTTTACTGTGAGGGTGGTGAGACACTGGAACAAGTTGCCCAGAGAGGTTGCAGATGCCCCATCCCTGGAACTGTCCAAGGCCAGGCTGGATGAATCTTTGAGCAACCTGATCTAGTGGAAGGTGTCCCTGCCCATGGCAGGGGGGTGGAACTAGATGATCTTTAAGGTCCCTTCCAACACAAACCATTCTATGATTCTATGATTCTATTATTTATCAAAAAGCCAAAACTTAAATTTTCACTTTTGTTTTTCTTAGCTTGGTCTTCTTGAAGTAGCTGGAATTTAACATACTATAGTACTAGAAATATTGGAAGAAATTCTAGTCTCATTCACTTACAAATAGTAGGGAAAAAGGATTTTAGTAGATGTGGATTTGTGTTTCTATCAATGGTTTAGTCCCAAATTTTTTCCTAAAAAGACAAGCAAATTCTCTCCTTTAGACAATTCTGACAGTCTTTACATGAAATTATTAGCTGAAATAAAAATGAGGCTGTGGGACCAAATCTGGATCTTCAAAGATTTTTTCCTGTACTAGCTAATTTGAAAAGGCCGTATCTGAGGACGCTGAATTTTTATTATACTGCAATATTAACCTGCAAATAAAATTTTTAAAAATCTTTAATGCTTACACACTTCTGCTGCAAACTGTGCAATAAACATTCATATTTTGAATAAGGTGTTAGAACAGGCACTCTGGCAGTCTTTTGATTGACACATCCCTGCTCTGTAGAGAACTTGGTATTATGGTGAGCCCTCTTTGCCCTTCCTCTTTTGGATTTGTTCCCCTGAAGTCAGCCCATATATACTTCCCCAGAAGGAATGTTTGTGATATTTTCTCCTTAAAACTCCATAGGCTGTTACGCAGCTGAATCTGACTCTCAAGGACATTGCTGATCGTGAGCTCATTAGAAGCAGAAATAGATTGTCCCAAAGAGTTTCTTTCTACAGTGACTCATGTGCAACGCTGCTGTAAGGGTTTTCATCACCCAAACCCAAATCCTGGACAAGAAATAAACCTCATACAGCATGGTGTAGACCATTCATAATGCTATCAGAAGTACTTTAAGAACCTTCATGTGCAGAAAGTTTTACAGTATATCTTTTATTTTCCATCACAGCCATTAGGAGAATGAATCTTCCAGTGAAAATTAAATTTATCAGAAAGATCTGTGTGCAAACTAATTTGAGCAGGCATTTTCTAAAAAGTAGGCCAGAAGAGAAGAAAGATTACTTCTGGCAAAAATGGAACAAATTAAATTATAAGAGGCTTAATACATTTATTTGAAATTTAATTGCATAACCTAATGTCAAGGTTATTATAGGGTACACACTGTTCTCATCCAAATTCAAAACAGTAAAGCACAAGCTCGGTTTGCAGTTACTTTATTATAAATACAACTGCATTTTTGTATTATTTTATTCTGACCATAGTCTTTGCCTGAGCCACAACATTAATATAAAGTCACATTTCAAAATTACTTTGTGATCTCTCCTTGGCAATGAATTCTGATAAGACCAGAAGCCTCTCTGGTATGACTGACTTCTACTGCAAATACAGGGCAAAAAGAAAACCAAAAGCTGAGATGGTGGTGTTGATGTGATGCCAGTGTGTACTGTAAGAAGAAAAATGAATAGAAAGAGCATCTGACTGTATTCACACTGTTCTGCACTGAGTCCACGAAACCTGCAGGTTTTGTTTTCTACGCGAAACAGAAACAGATTAGCAGAAAAGGTCGCTGTAGCATTCTCATTATTGCATCCCGATGGAATATGCACTCTGTGTTTTACCATGTATTAGAAGCTGTGCCTGTGCACAGAGCGCGCACTTAAAAGAATTCAGGCTGTGTCCAGACCCTCTTTGCACTCCTAAAAGCCAGTCACTCTTATTTGAATTATTTGGCCTGACCTTAGGGGTTTTTTTTGTCCGTTTGTTTTCAGATCTCCAAGTGTTTGAGGAACACTGGATCAGAAAGCACATTCTAGAAAACCATTGTGCATTTAACTGTGTGCCACTATCATTCTACTGGATGTGCAAACACAGTCTAAGTTTGTAGCAGCATCACATAAAAACACCATCTGCTTTTATTTCTGAAGAAACAGGTAATGAAGGCGTAATAAATGACTTACTTTGACACTTAGCAGGGAACTGTAGCCTAAAATTAACAGGCTTATAATCATGCAGCACAATATTAATTTTGCTTGATTGGTAATAAAAAATTAATGTTGTACATTTTACAATCATCTCACTTGTTTTTCAGTAAAATCTGAAATGACTGAAGATAGTTTAGTGCTTGACCAGGTTAGGGCCTCTTCTAGTAGTACTAGAATATTGAAGAGATGCAAAGTATGGAAAAAGATTCTAAAAAAATAGCCTATGACTCCCAATATAGACAGTCATGCACATAACTAAATCCTTCTGTACTGGGCTTTTCCCTGCTTTTTTCTGTCACATAAGCAAAAAGCAACTTGAAAAAATCTTTTCTATGATTCTGTGTTTCAGTGCTTTCAGTAGCACCCTTTTAACAGGTAGTAACCATCACTCAGGTGTCTTCTCTGTACTCATTCTTTGTATGTCAAAACAAACAGATGTCTTGTCTACACCTCAGAGCTACATGCCTGGGTCTGCGAAGCTCCCTGTGAGCTTCTGAAGTGAGAAGTCCACTTTATTCTCTAGACACCCAGACTGAGACTCTCTTTAGTGAATAAAATAAAATGCCCATTCACAGTCAATGACTCCTTCTGTGGTGGATGTATAAACAACATGTTTGTAAGAATATAGTTAACATTTCAAAGAGGAAAAATCTGAGAAGGGTAAAAGAGAAAAACTGAAACTTACCCCAAACTCATCCCTCCACTGATGTGAGGCTTGGTACTTCTCTGCTTCTTTAGCGAGGCGCTGAAGACCAAAGAGAGAAAACACATACATTTTAACCTTTATTGATTCTTCACAGAGCAAAGTCTTTCTTTTTTAATTTCTTCATATACATGTTTTCTCTATATAATTTTCTATTTATCTATGCTTTTTTGCACTTACTTGAAAATTATGTACATTTGAGTAATGATTTGAGTAATGCACCATCTCATTTAAAAATGCTATTTTCTGTATTATTTGCTTTTTTAAGTACTGTAATCATGCATTAGAAAACTTAGCTCTCATTCCAATGTCATCTAAGAAGTTCTAGTTAAGTTCAAAATCCATCAATATCCTTCTGAAAATACTTTCTCCTTACACACACCATCTTGCCTTATATGTATTAATTTAATCTACCATCCAATGACAAGTATTTATTAGAATTTTAAAACACTGTATTATGGACATTTATTTCTCCATTAAATTATTTATCTTCAGTAATAGGAAGTACTGACATCCCCTGTGATTATTAGGACCCATAAAAACTCAGTAATTTCGACTAGCTGTAGTCTGGTCCCATGGACTGAATATACATTAGCAGCTGGAGAGTAACAGGCATGCTCCTGGAGGACATTTTTCCTGTTTAAATTAATTTGAAAGAAATCCAGTTTGTCCACTTAGCCCCATGGGAAGCAAAGCACAACACACAGGAACGATCAGATGATCCTCTTACATATCAGTCTCTTGTACGGACACATCCATTAGGTTGGTGACATGTCCCTCCTCATACAAAATTATAAGCCTTTGAAAAAAAAAGCTGTTTGTACATGCTTATGAGGAGTTTACTACAATTTTGCATATGAAAGTTGCCATGTGTAATGCGTGTTCTCCAGCTGAGCTACACACAGCATCCCCAGCGCCGGCAGCCCTGGAGGCAAGCACCCATCCTGAAAACAAGCAAGCTCACTCTGAAGAAGCAGCTACCTGATGCAAACGTTCATGTGGACTCAGCCATGTCCTAATTGTTGAGTGACTTACTTTGAGAACTAAATTATTGTATAGCCCAATAAAAATTTTAGCAACTCCTTCTGGGGAGTCTTGGCCCCTTTCTAACAGAAGTAGCCTGGCTATATCCACCAGATAAATAACTAGGGATGAAAACGCTTTACTGTGTAACAATATGTGCACAGTAAGCCTGATGATCATTTTAATATTCAGACCGATTCCTACACAGAATGAACTGGTGGTCTAAGTCACATTTTCAGTTGACTCAACTGTCAATTCTTGCTAACAACCAAAAGCAATATGACCAGAAAGTTCACGTAAGCTGGAATTGCAGAGATGGTGCTGTCAGAATCTCACCTCAGCCCCAGTCTGGGATAGCAACCGCTGTGTTATCTGATCCCATGCGGGCAGTCCCTCTCCCTGCTCTAACAACTATCAGGATGATAAATTTCACAAGGCAAAACTTCAGATCTTTTCCTTTCTTTTACATTTGCAATCATGCTATATAAACAAAAAAACCCTAACATGTTTGCTCTGCTACCAGAACATATGTCCCCACTCATTTGTTTTATTGTCAATTCAAATGATTCTTAGCTAATAGAAAGCTACTAGCATCTTACAGGCATTGCCAGCTGGAGGTACCCTCCAGAGTAGCCAAGTACCACACTTACAAAAGAAAAACTATGATATAATTTGATGCATTACGCTTGGAAAAAGCACAGTAGAAATCTCCCTTGACCACACTGGACAAATACCTCAGATATCTGCAGTATTTTCAGTCTTCTGGTAACATACTAGAACAGTTTTGTCCATCTAATTTCTTCACTCACTATAGCCAGTTCTGAATCTAAATCTGGCCTATCCTCTGATGAGTTCAAGCTGATTAAGTCATGTTTCACCAGATTGTAGCAAAGCAAGATATGACACTTATTACACATGTAAATAGCTGCAGTTAACACTGCCCTCAGATTTCCCGCACAGTCTGCTTCGTTACCTTAAGGTACCCAGTGGACTGCACTTGTTTTCTACAACAGACAGTAGAACCCAAATGCACAAATTGATAAGTGGATAATGAAGAGAAATATATAACAAGCATTAACATTACTACGAATTTCGCGTGGAAAGAACTGCAGCCACACTTGAAATTCCTCAGCTTCATGAAAAGTTGGTAGATTCTTCAGCTAATCTGTACTATAAAGCAAAAATGCTAAAAGCAAATTAAAAAAGTAAAAGCTTTGTTTGGTTGGGGGTTTTTTTTGGGGGGGGAGGTTGGTCTCAAATGGAGAAAAAAAGAATACTCCCCACCAAATTCTTCTCCTTGAAGAATTTTTCAGTTAAGTTTAAGTTAGAACCCATCCTAACTGTCTAAATAACCTGCTAAATAACACTATGCACAATTTCAACAGCTCTTCATATCTTAAAATAGCTTCAAAAATGAGAAGTTATTTGAGGTATGCGTACAGAGCATAAGGTTAAAGGTTGTTAAAGGTAGTCAAGCACAAGGAACCATTTACAGTGATGAACAGTGAGAAAAAGGCTGTGTTCCTTCACTCAACCAAACAAAAACCCACACATGACCATGAGCCAGGTCTCTGATTACCCAGCTCATCTCCAGCAGAAGACTTTATCGATGTTTATGTGCAAGCTATCATGAGGACACAGATCATGCAAGGACTTAATTTTCAAGAAACAAGTGTTTTTTCAAAAGATATGGGTTGACTGATAGGAAGTCTGTGCGTGCAAAAACCAGAATCACTCTCTCCTGTGTAATACCTTTGATAGTTTTAGGAAAGATAAGGGAAGAGTGTTCAAAATAAATTACAAAAAAATTAAAACTATTTTATGAGGCTAAGGTGTTCTGAGAAGTTCCTCATTTCTGTGCAAGGAGAAATGCTACTGCTACAGCAGCATGGAGTCTAATGACTGAGACATTCACCCTTCCACAGTGAGTGCTTTAAGAGCAAGAGTAAGAAGTCAAGACTCTTGAGTCAAAAATAGCTAGACTGTGAATCAAACTCAAGTTACCTGTGCCCTTTATTGTGACACAAGGAGAGACTAATTTTTCATCTCTCAAAGAAATCATGCCTGCTTCCTTTTGAGGTATGCAAATATCAGGTCTTTCCTTCCCTGTTTTGATGGAGGAGTCTCTGGAGAACACCAACAGAGGAGTAACACAACAGCAGGCTGACACCTGACACTTCCCATTTTCCCTCTCATTACAATGAGAGTTTAATAAGGTAGCACCCTCTTTAACACCATGACCCACTGTAGTTCTCTACAGGCTTCTCTAGCAAATACTATAATGTTGAGAATCATATTTTTATATGTAAGAAAATAAGCAGAAATGGTTCTAAAACAAACATGCAAAACAGTATTTCTGCGTATTACATTTTAATCATTTCTTGCTCCGTGCCTCTGTATGCATGTTGTGAAGAAGAAAGCTGTGCGATGTTTTCAGGCCTTGAATGAAGCTCTATTTAACGTCATCTTTTTAGACGGAGAGGATGAAAAACCAAACACCACTACCAAACGGAAAAAGGAACAAAACTAACATGTAACAGAAACATTCTGGCTTACTTCAAGGTATTTAAAAAAGCCCTACTTTCTACAGTCTGCTGGAGAAGAAGGATTGTCATATTATGGCAATGATACTCAAATTACTCTGAAGTAGTACATAAATTGAGAAACCACGATCAGGAAGAGAGGGCTGCAAAAGCTAGCAAAATGCTGTATCACCTACTCCTATGCTTTTGGAGGATGCCTGACAGCTGTGAGATAGTGCTTCTAAGTAAGAGATCAAAAGGGCTGATGCTGGATTTATCCAGTGCTATTGACACAGTAGCTGATGTCAAATTTAAGGTGCTTGAAAACACTGTGATCAAACAAGCGTTTGTTTAATAAATGTTCCTAGATGAAACAATTATTTCTACCTCTTTTTAAAAAAAAAAAACAAACTTTTTTTAATGAATGAGAACTGCTCTTCCCCTTACTATTTTCTAAATATTATGTGGGGTGCATTATTTTCAGGAATTTTCAGAATACTTAGCTCATCAATAAACGAACAATTATCTCTTGAAATGCAGCCACTGCACATGAATAAGCATTTTTAATTAAACTTTGAAAGAAGTCAAGAGTTACCTTCCACTAGATTTCCTTAAATTTTTCAAAGAGAATGGTTACCTTTAAAATAAAACAGCTATTGGGAAAGAGAGATAAGATGCAAGTGTTATTTAGTCCATCAGCCTATGCACTTTTCTTTAACTTTTAAAGGGATTACGAAAGATTACACACACACGCACACAAAAAGCAAACCAACAACTAAAAACCCAAAGCACAGCTACCTGTCAATCTCAAAACTGTCTATTTTTGAAGGTCTTGTCCCCAGATTCCAGGTGCACGTTACTATCATTTCTGAAAGACAGCCTTTGATGTAGCACAGACTGCAAGAAAGAGACCTGAAGAATCTTTATCTGATCTGTAAAGATCAACTCCCTGGAAGGCCTATTCATCTTCCAGCCTTCATTTTTGTGCGCATATGTCATATCTTTATCTCCTCCCAGCGACCACAGAATTCTGTCAGCTAATGGCCCCATTACAATTATATTCAGTACAATGAAATAAATCTTTTTTTTGTGCTTCTCAATCTCCTTTAAGTATTTTATCTTGAAAATAATATTTGACTACCCCTTGATATATTAAGCTATTATAAAATGTGTAAGCTTAGAGTTATTAGACATCAATAGCCTCAGAAAGCTTTCTAAAATACCAAATGCATGGAATTTTTAGGTTATTTTAAGAAGATAAATACCCAGGGAGAATATATCAATATCAAGCTTAAATAGAAAAATGTAGAAACATACAATGAACTTCAAATCCTGATTTTAAAGTATGATCCAAATAGTCAATCCTGTTCTTGCATGAACAGTGTAAAAGCCACAAGGAGTATGTGTAACAGCAGTTTCAAATATGGTTTTCATATATGTATCTGAAATACAAATAGTGTTCTTCTGTACATGATTATGAATTGCACATCACTTACAAGAGGGAAATATGAGGGAAAAATTTGTAAGACTGGGATAAGGTGTCTGAATGCATCAATGGAAGACTGATATTGTTATTTGACTTTAGCTTTAACACAGACTAACAGAATTTTAAAGAATTGCTTTTTCACCTCAGTTACATTCTGTATTAAACCAAATTAGAACTATTTTCTTTTGCCTTGATTCTACTGTCTTTACTTGCACGGACTGTTTTCTTTTGGTAGTAACTCTTGGTAATGAATTAGTCAAATACTCGTGAATTACCCTACTACCCTATTGTATAAAAAGATCACCCAGTTTGGCCCAAGGGGGCATGATTTCAACAAGCAACACTTGCAAATTGGAAGGTCAGTAGCCAAAAAGTGAGCTTGGAAGTGCTAATGATAGCAAGATCATAACCCCCATATAAATACACATGGGCTTACTTTTCTTTATTTCCATACTCCCAGTGGGGCATGGGAGGCGTTAATAGGGACTGGTTACCTTTTTACATGTAACTCTTATGAAGATATTTGCTATATGACCTTTCTCACAAGTGGGCATTCATAATAATTATCAGCACAAAAGCTGATCTAGATTTGATGAAGCTGTGGCACATTAGTTTTGGTAAGATGGTCCCAACCATAAAACAATGTCTTAGATTGAACTAAACACATACCTAATTTTGCTGATTTAAGTTGTAACCGCAAGGTTTAAGATCTCCTCTTCCAAATAATTTTGTTTCCTTTTAAAAATATTTTGATGGCTAACACTGTAGCACATAAGTTTCCATGATAATTCATATTTTCCTACCTCAAATAAGAAAAGTTATCCTATGCATTGCTGTATTCCATTACATAAATACCATAATCCTCAGTATAAGTGTAACCAGAATTTCAATACTTACACAGATTTTTAAAGATTTTTTTTATGGTGACCAACAGTAGGTTTTTATTTTGTGCTGATCTGCAGCATGGTTTCATTTCATGTATTTACACTGCAGAGTCACAGCCTCTCTCCTACTCTAGCATCTGCTGTGCCACATGATGGCAATCTGACCTGTGGTCTGTTCATGAGGATATCTGAAGCATATAAGGTCACAGACAAAAAGGATGTTTGTAATTGGTCTGCTATATTCAACATAGACCTTGTATGATATATTTCCCAGCTACTGGCTGGAGCCAGTTTCACTTTTGTCATCTGAGGCAGCAGATGAGCCATATTCATAAGGAAAAAGGGTAGGTTAGAGGTCTGCTGACATTGTGAGCCTTACCAAAGCACTCTTCATATAAATTACTGGTTTAAATTTATATGTAATCTAATACAATCAGCAATTAGCACAATTTTTTAAAAAGCTGATGTTGTTATACTCCGGACCACAATTCAAAATAACGTCTCAAACTTTGTCTTCCACTATTAACCACTGCCAAAAACCTAAATTGCTAGATTTACTTTTTTTTTTCTAATCCAGCTGTAGATTACAAAACTTAACTTTAATTAAACAACAAACAGAAAATTATTTTACATATTTTGTGTGTTTGTCTAACGCATTTTAAGCCATTTCTGTTTNAGATGACCTCATATCCAACGCAAGGCTGTCATGTTGGCTAAAAAGAAATCTAATGGAAAAAAATTATTATCACCTTCCATAGATGTAGAAGACAGGACTTTAAAGGATTTCTGTATCTGTTAACAACTGTAATGAAAATCATTATGATTCAAGACAATCTTTATTCCTACTGTTTAATTAAATGAGTGAAGGAAGAATCAAGGTGATTCTCCACAGAGAATTTTTACCCTTGTAGTGGATTCCCAATTCCAAAACAGAAAACTTAAAATAAAAGAAACCACTGGTCTAAATGAGGTCAGAAATCAGTGGGAAGCCAAACCTGACCTAGAGTACTTGAGATTACAATACTGCAGGTGAAGTTAATGCTTTCTAACATGAATAATCATATTGATTTTAATAGGGAAAACTAAAATAGGGAGACCTTAAATGAATACATCACACATGTGGCTTTTGACATGTAAAATGTCGTGTGCAATCACCTGTATCTGACAAAACTGTCATATAAGAAAAGTCAAAAAGGATAAAACCAAAAGACCATTTGGCACAGTAACACTTCTCCACTGCATAAAAGCAGCCCGTCTCTAAAACATGAGCTAGAAAGAGCTCTTCTCTCCTATTTCTTCTTTTATCTTGTTGTGTGAATTTAAGAACTTAGCTAATGGTAGCGAATTATCATACAAAGAAGACAAAAGTAGCATAGTGGTAGTACTACTTCTACTCCTAACAGAGTGCTGAAAGTGTTTTTTAAATATATTACACTAAAGTAGTATTTTTAGTTGAGATTTAGTAAGAATCTAAAAGTTGTCAAATGTACAGTTAAGGTAAAAGAGTCTTTGATTCTGTCCCGAAAACAAATCTCAGAATAGCTGGAACTACCCATCACTGAAGGATAAATAAATAAATTAGTTAATTCAATATGTTAACAAGCATTCATTTAAACTTCTGGAAAAGCAGTATAGCTGGGTACACACCTAGGCGACTGCACAACCCATGGACGTTGCAAAGGGGGATGCTGTCAAGTACCAGTTGGTAGCTGCCTGGAAACTCACTGGTTGCCACTGCCGCTTGGTCTCTAATGTTCATAATCCTAACTAGTAAGACCATTGGTACTAGACGAAAAGAAACCATACATGAGCAGTCAATGGAATAAAGGAACCGCAGGTGCAAAAACATTGCTGGAGGGCGCCTTTCTGAGTGCCAGAGAATAGGAAAAACCAAATACAGCCACAATGAAGAACAGAGGGAGCACAAAATTTTCTTATATGACTGGAGCA
>WAAD01011215.1:73760-118543 GCA_013389945.1 Fregata magnificens | reverse complement strand
CCTCGGCCCTGCCTGCCAGCCCGCAGGCGGAGCGGCCGCGGCTTCCTTGCCCCGGGCCGCTGCTGCGGGGCTGGAGGCGCCTCTGGCAAGGCTTCGGTGGTGTGTTCCAAGGCTCGGGTTCCCGGAGCGGCCGTCTGAGTGTGTGCCGCAGCTCGCCCCTTCCCTGGGAGGTCGGATCGATCCCAGCGACTTGAGCGCTCTCCTTTCTGGGCCACCGGCATGCGCTCCCGCGACTGCCAGTCACGATACCCAGCAGGCCTAACAGGTTTGGCGTTTGAGTGAGTGAGTTTTTTCTTCAGGAGCTGTAAACAGCAGCAGCGCACACCACGCACACTGAAGCCCCTTGGAAACAGAGTCTTTTTATGGTAGAAAAACGCCGAGAAATAGAATTAAAGATCATGCAAAGCCCCACGTAAAAGGAGACACTGGCCCTGTCTAGGTTACCTTAGGCGTCCAAGGCTGTTGGTCAAGCGTCGTGAATACTAGTTTGGTGCATTGTCAGATCAACTCATTAAAACAAATTTGATTCAGATCAGATGCAGGCACATGCTTTTGTTTTAGTCCAAGCCCAGAACTGATGTTCATTTTGTATTTTTACAGTAGCTGCGGGAAGATGGGTGATACCTGAATGGCATCATTACAGCAGCACTGGCAGACGATATCTGATCTCATGTAAAGCTTGCCAAAACCAAGTTAGCCTGTCAGCATTTTTTTTAAACAAATTTTAAGCCCCAAAAGAGCCAGAGGTGGCGTTCTGTGTTACGTGCTTACTCTTACCGTCAAACCATGGCCTAACAGGGTGAAGTTAGATGTTTATATTCACTGGGTAAAGAGTGGAGAAGAAGGGTTACCTACTGTTGGCTACTTCAAAGAGGTGGTCTTGGTTTCCTTATGTTCCCAATACCAGCGTGGGCTGCCGACTTTGGCTATCCTTTGGACTTTCAGCTGCTGACATCTTCTTGCCCTCCTTTTATAGGACTGATCTTTTGGCAGAGCATTATCTTCCTATCTCCATCTTTTCAACCTTGGCAGAGTTGCTGTAGGTGGGACCGAGGGATCCCTCTTCACAGCTATAAATCTGGTTGCTGTCTTTGAGTGTCCACAGGATCCTGCTCGGTTCCTTAGCGCTTTTTAGACTAGCTGAAACCTGAGGAACCCCGTGTGATTGCCATATGAAGTAATTTTCTGCGTCTTCACCAAAACACTTGGACATTTTCATAAGAGAAGCATATAAAAGTGTAAGATTATTTTTAAATTTAGTAGTAGTGTCTTCCCAATTAAAAGGGACTGCAAAAGATTTACCGAACCATATGGCATAGAAATACAGTGGCAAACTGCGCTAAACAATGCTTGCTTCCTCTTCGCCTTGTTGATATTCCGTTAATAGGAGCTCGGAGTGAGAACTGGGCAGAGTGAGCTTTAGATCGAGCAAACGAGACTGAAGCGGGCAGATGCCGTTAATCTGCACTTTCCCAAAGAAACCTGGGCCAGCCTGGGAGGCTCAGCCAGATAATGCGTAGTACAAGTTTGGCATACCTCTTAACAATACGCGGGATAATCACTGTATAGGCAGCTACAGCTTCATTCGCAAGACCAGGAAAGTCGAACTAACAAAAGAAAAGATTTGGGTTTATTCCCTACTTAATCTGGTGTAGTGGTCAGACATCTCACTTGAAACAAGAACTGATCCAAAGAAATAACTACGGACAACCGACCCCATGTGCATATAATAAACTTCTACATTATATAAACTAAATTATTAAGCTGAATTATTAACCTCTATTTGAATTTTCCGATGGTCTTGATCCAATATATGTTTATCCTGATAGATAGCATTAAGTACACAAGGGTCTTAATGGCGGAGACCATGTAGTCTAACAAAACAAGAACTTAAACACACTGTACAAATTAGATTAATATTCAAAGCAGTGTCTATTAGTAGTTCCACAGCATCATTATTCTCCATCTCTAAATTGTGAAGGCTATTCTATTGCACAAGAGTTGGCAATTACTGCTTATTAAGACTAATTATTTTAATCTATTTCCATGTTTTTTTCTAATTAAGTATCATTAGAATAGAGAATAGCTTTCACATTCCTTTAATGTTTAATTTAGTAAACATTCCCTTTGGAAAGGGCATGGCTGCAGTTTGCATGCTAAATACTTGGAAATGATGAATGGAAGTCACCTAGAATTCAAAGGCAGAAACTAGCCCTCGATAGCAGACAGATCCTGCGTATCTGTTCTTTCAAGGAGCCATTTTGTTTTTCAACATAAAACATTACTATTGGAGCTGAACTTTGCTGAACCATATTATGTTAATTTTTTGGGTTTTTTTAAAGTGGAAGTAAAACTTTCCTTGATCCCTGGCAAGGTCAGGCGCAGAAGCAGGCAGAGCAAGGGAGTCTGAGCCGTGCTGGGGAGCATTGCCTGGGCTCTCCCGCACTGCCAGGCTCACCACCACAGCAGCCACTGCTGAATGCCTGTTCTCCACCGAGGTGGACCGGATGAATGAAGTTAAAAGCTCTTTGTAGGGAGCGGGTTAGCTTGGTTGTCATACACAATTCATTCTGGTGTCTGCAGGTAGAGCCCGTAGATGGTAATACTTAACGGGGAAGAAGCATGTCAGGGCAGTGAGAGAGGGTCTGGTGGAGTCAACATCTGCAAAGGCATGATCCACCGTCGAGAGCTGCTGTCCAAAGGTAATCATGGTTTTACCAGCCAACCTCTCATAATACCTAAAGGGAAATGTTTCGTTTGTACTTCGCTATCTTGTTCTGCCTCCTGATAAGACTTGCATGGCTTCATTAACTTTGATCTCTGCTTTTGGAGGAGTTTCACATTTCTGCTTTCTTCTTCCACTTCTCACCCACCCCTATCCCTTAGCACATCCAGGCATTTTTTTCTTTGAGTTATATCAAAATACTTTCACCAAACCACAAAGCATGCCTCCTGTCTTGAAATGAGCGCGAGCTGCCTAATTGTTTGCAGCCACACTACTCGTTTGCCTCTTCTAATTTAAAAAAAAAAAAAAAAATTCTATCATTCAGTTGAAGAAAATTAGCTAAACCTCTAAGTCCCCAGGAAAGGAGTGTCAGCTGTTTCTCTTACTTTATAGAAACTGAGATACTGGTGCTTAGGTCAACTCCTGAGGTTAGTTGTCGACATAACTTCAAATCTGTGACACCTCATCCAGACAAGGAAAGAATTTGGTCCAGAATAAGGCAAAAAACCCCAAACTAGTTCAGTCGTAAGAACTTTCTTCAACAGCTTTCTGTGGAACTGTGATATTTTTTCCGTCTAGGCTCAGAGCAACAGATAACAATTCCCTTCTTAATTGAGGAAGTCAGTCCTACATTATTTAGCTTTGAAGTTTAAGGAAAGCTGTAAAGTAATCATTTAATTAAAACCCAAAGGAACGTGAGAGGATGACTGCCTGCATGATTTGGCTCTGATAGTATCACCAAATTGCTCTTTAAAGAGAGCCTTTAACGAGGCTGGGCTCTCATGATGTAATGATGCCCATATGTTTTATTTATGAGGTTATCATGACTTTCCTGTACCAACATGTGAAAACTGCGCCGTTGCCGCTAGGCGTACGGCCCGTGTAAACTCGGTAGGATTTTGGCACTATACCAGTGAAAACAATCTCAGTGTATGAATTAACACCAATGTGTGACATAAATACAGTAACAGGATTTTAAAAGCAAAGGCTTTGAACCAAGCTTATCACCCAAGAGGCCACAGCAGATGAATTTGAGGAGGAAGGCAGAGGCGCAGAGAGGCTGCATTTCTTTGCCTGTGCAAGAGCCAGATCTTGGAAAGGTGACAGAAGGAGAGATTGCAATGAAACAGCAGGATGAAAAGTCATGAGGAGAGATCAAATTTCAAAATGTCCAGCTTGACGGGATGTGGTGGGCATGACTGATGCTAATTTGTCTTAGGAATTTTGATAGTAATTACTTGGTAGCAAATATGTGCAAAGTATCTTAGCATTTTTCAGCAACTGTTACCCTCACCCATCCTGCTTCCCCTCCCTCATTCCATCAACTCATTTATCTGCTAAATCCACCAGCAGTTTCATTTGCTACAGGACACTTTTCGCCCTAAAAAATGGCACTGACCCAAGAATATCAGCATAAATTAACCTTGTAAAAATATAGGTTAGAAATGCAAAAGTTTCTTGCTAAAAGGAAAGAAATTCTGACCTGGTCTTCACCTGGGGAAGTTTTAGCCATTTCTGACCAGGATTATATTCACTGCCTGTGCCAGCGGTGTCTCATTGCTGTCCCCAACACACTACTGCAGATATCCAGTCTCCGAAAGACTCCTCAGACTTTTTCTTTCTCTGCCAGCTATGGAGCGGACAGTCTTTGTCTGGGATATGAGAGAAGGAACTCATTCCAGCAACCAACCACCAGAATCTGTATTCTCTTGGATTTGTGTATTTGAACTGATAAGAGGTTTAAGAAAAGAAAAAGAAGAAAAAGGAAAGAGTGACAACTGTCCTTGAGATCTCACACCAGGAAAATTAGGAGTAACTCCATAGAATTTATTGGTATAAACCCCCATAGCTCTGCATATTTAAGGCACTAATAGTGATATTTCAGACAATGTTGTCACATGTATTTTAAACGAGAGAAGCTATTCTGAAAAGGGATGTGTGAACATAATGTTAATATGGTGTTACAGATACTGCCCTGATCCTGCTTACTGTGCTGCTCACGTATTGAATTTGGTGAGAGTGGCTGTTACTCCTAGAAGAAATGAGGAAATACTGTCAGAGTAATTTCCCTGATTGTGAGCACCTCTCACACCCATTAATTTTTTTTTCCAGCTATGTAATTTTACGTTCTTGGGTCCATCCCTGTATGTCACCACCTGCAATTGCCATTAACTTCAAGTTATTCCTTTTAGACACAGCAAGAAGATACGGGTGATAATGCACAGCTTCTGGTTTGAGCTATTCATGCAACCATTTTAAAAACTTATTCTTTGAGCAAGGACTTCGTAGATCATGCAGCACATTGCTTACCATTTCCTTCTATTCATTGAATCTCTCCTGCATCATAGTTGTTTTTTCTCTGGAAATCATTAAGGCTTCATTTCAGCAGGGATACACATCTATTTTTTTAAAGCTCCCAAGTGAATGTCATACACTAGAATGTTTATTTTGATCCTGAAAATTGCAGGCTTCAGGAAATCATTGAACCCACTAGTTTAAAAACTTTACTACCTCAGTCCTGAATCATTAGAAATACTATAAAAAGTATTATTATAGTTCACTACTACAAGCTGGAGAACAAACAAGGCAACTGAGAAGAAAACAAGTGTCAAAAATTATTCTGGTGGTCAAGAAACCATTTTCTTGTACTTTATGTAATTATCTTAAAAGCTTAAACATCCTTTCTCTTAGTGCTTCTGCCTGCAATTTTAAGTCCTTTTACACTTAACATGTTGCTTCAACAGACAAGTTAAATTGGCCAGCTGAGTGAATAGCATCACCTACTCTTCAGCTGTAGGAGATCATGAGGATGAGAAAAATTATGGGATAAAAAAGCAGGGGAGAGACAAAAGTATTATTGGTATTATTAGTGGTATTATTGCCACTAACAGCAATAACAAAAATGCATCTGAATATCTTAAGGTTTCTATTATTTTTAAGTGCCTGTATTCTGGAGAGATTGAATGAATTTAAAACCTGTTTTTCTTAAAAAGAAAATCCAGAGAAAATTGCATTCAGTCATAATATATACATTCTGTTTTCCAGATTTTAGCATAGTGGCCCAACAGTAAAAAATTTTTCAGAATTTAATATTGATACTGAAAACCAACATCCCCAAATGTCAGGTAACTGCCATTCATACATATTTCCGCACACCCACACAGAGGCAGCACAGGTGAACAACCACTCTCCACGTTGGTTTTGGAGGCAACCAACAGCTTGAACAACATCATTGCTCTAAAATGAGAACGAACTAAGAGAGGTTTTCAGTCTCTACATGGTTCTTGCACAGGGAGGGAGAGGGGAGGAGCAAGGAGAAGTCCCGCAGGTCACTAAAGCAAGAGAAGGAGCAGTGTATCCCTAGTGATTCATTTGTGCCGCTTACAGGGCAGTCTCCCTCTTGTGCAGGATATGGGTCGTGGCTTAGAGCAAACAATAAACAGACCTCACAAAGCAAATAGTCTTCAGCTCTTGAATATTAAACCAGGGACCACAGTTTAAACCTTTATGGGAAGGATGTCTTCTAGTAGGGTTTCCAGGCTGCCTTGCAGCGCTGAAGCCCCAAAGGTGCCCTGGGACCCCGGGCTCCTCTGACCAGCCATGCCTGATGCTGGAGAAGGCCACGGCGCTACCTCAGGCACGTGGGGTTTTGGAGCAGTAAAAGAGCTGCAGTGCCACACTGCTGATGCCTGAAATACAAGCGGGGTGGTGGCAGGAGCGCCCGAGCTGTATATGCTGGTGAGGCTGGGGCGGTGGTGGAGGGGGGAAGCAGGGAGAGGTGCTGCTCTCTTTATGAGAGGTGGTAGAGGGAAGATCTCCACCCTGCCAGCCGGAGTAGCAGTCTGTGCTCTCTCTGTTGCTTCCTCCGCGCGTATAATTTGTACGATTACAGGAGAGAGGATTTTCCTCCCCTTCTAGCCCTTCCTCACTAGATGAAAATGCAGCCCGGGGGTCCCGATCCACCCCTCAACTGATGCTGTTCTGGTTTGAAATGAACTGGCTGGGGAGCCAGGAGGTCTCTGCTTGGGGCCTTCGCTGAGGCCTGAAACAAGCTTTTCCCAGGGCAACACCACAGAAAGTGCTGAACCTAACCAGACAGCTACTGTGATGCCCAATTACCTCACAGGTATGATTTATTTATGTATTAGAAACTTACTAATAGTTATACTAGTTATTGAAAATAAATCTGGGAAAGGACAGTAGCAGTGTCTGATGCTTCTTGGTGTGTACAATCCTGTTTTGCAGATCACTTTATAAAAGTAATCTGAAAAAAAAAATCCATTCATCCATTTATAAAAATCCATTCAAGGATCACTGCTCCACTCTTTTTTTCTTGCTTCTTCTCACAGCTCGATTCTCATGTGCTTTACAGCAGAAGAGCTCTACCAAGGACCTGTGTGAATCATTAGTGATCCTTCACCACAGTTTCAAGACCGCTGACAAATTAAAGGTAAAGCTCATTGCACAGACTTGAATCACAGCAGCAAACACTGGTATGGTATTGGTATGAAGAAATTACATCATCAAAAGCAAAAAGTAGAAGCTATTTAACACCTCAGCTAACAGTACTTGCTCCAAATATTCAGCCAAATTTGTAAAGTTACATTTGAAAGCAAATATAAAGGAAAATATGCAGTATCTTTCTTCATGAATACTCACTTATCAGGCTTCCTTTAATCTTAGTAAATAATTGAGTGGACAAATCACATGAATGATTCAAGAGTTAAGAGTGAGATGAACTGTCACCATGGAAAGTATTCATATACTTCATAATAAAAGTAGATTCTCTCATTTTCAATTTTGACTGAAGTTATGATTTAAAAAAAAAAAAAATTAAAAATTGTACAATGCTTCCCCGCAATGTTTCACTAGAAAACTAAGAGCAGCTCCAGGCTGGCCTCTTTCTAAGCAGCAGTACGTGCATGTAGCTTGAAGAGAAGTTCAGCTTTTGTGTTACGGGTACCCTTACAGAACAGTTCCTGCACACTCAACAGAACAGTGTCTACTGGCCACGGCTCCCAAGTTTTCTTTTCCTTGTCTTTGCCAAGTAATACCCCAGAGAGCAGAAGCTGGGGCTGCGAACTGGCTTGTTCACTGTCACTAGCACCCTGGATGCCACAGTTTGGAAGCCCTCACCTTAAGGCTCTTCTGCCACCAGTCTGCACTTCCTCTGTGTATTGGCAAGACCTCAGAAAGAAAATTAGTATACGGCAAAGGAAACAATGGTGAAATATTTTGAGGCTCTGACAACCACTCCTTCATTCAGTATTACACCCTCCTTCAGAAAACACCTCAGAACAAATTAACATACATGTATTTTTAAATTAGTCATATTTTTGCTGGCAGTAAAAAAAGCTAAGAAACAAGTTGGATTCATAAATGAAAATGTATTTCACCTTTATACATGCTATACAGGTCATGCAAATACAGAAATCTACAGGTTATACAATGACACCATAATAAAATATAATGTGACATTTGTCAAACACAATGTATCACAGCAAAACAAACTGGTTTTGTTTGTTTATTATTTAGGAAACAGATGAAGGACTAATTCGGAAGACACAGTACCATGCTACAGCTTACTGCACAGTCAAAAGAAAGTATTTCTCTGAAGTACACTAACATAAATAGAGCTGGATTGCTGTAGGTATGATTTCTTTATACATTGCACAATGTCATTGGTTACTTTCCCATTGCTGGCTTTAAAGAGCACAAGAACGGGGCTACAACTGAGCTCAAGCTACACTGTGAACTCCCTTAACATGTGGAAAAAAAAACCCAGACAAAAAAGCAAAAACCGCCCCCCTCCCCAAGTTTTCACTTCTTTTGTGTTAGTGTCCAAAGAGACTTGTATTTATAATTTATTCTCATAAAGAACTGGACAAATGTGTCCTCAAAGCAGCACATGATCTAGCATAAAGTTATCATAGTTCACCGACAGAAATAAAGTTAACTCCGTATGGCACATAATGTCTAGACATTATACATCTTGATGTGAATTTTTCCATCTAGATGCTTACAGAATGTTAAGGGGGCTAGCAGTGCTCCCCACGTGTGTCTCCGCCTTTGTTTTTCTGCTGCAATATCCACATATTGTTTTGCTGCTGACTAAATCTTGTTTTGTTGAGCCTATAGGAAGACAAACTACTTCTCCACATGATAGAAAGCCTGCTGGTATTAATCAAGTGTCTGCATCTTCAAAGATTAACATGTTATCTCACCCCCCTGACCACTCACTTGGATCTACTACAGCTATACTATATATATTTATATATATAAAGGGATTACACTAGGCATTTTGCCTACTTCGTTTACAGGTGTTACACAAGTATGTTTTTAAACACATAGTTGCTCCCAGACTAATTAGTATTAACCAGTAAGTGCCACTAGTGACTAAAAGTGTCAACATAACCATAATGGGATAGCTCCCACACTCCAGAGTCAGTAAGACGGCTCTTTTGATTCCAGCAGTTGTATATTTTTCAAGCCTCTTCAGCTATAGTTTTGAATTATACACCTGCATAAAAGTTGCCAATAACTCCTTATTAAAGACAAAAAAAGATAGGCACAAAACTAAAATACAGTATATTATTTCATTTCAATGCACTGTGGGCAAACCTCATCATTATTTACAAGAAAAAGACGTCTAAATGGATGTAATAAAGCTTAAGGAAGAATTATTTCAAAATAAAACGCACGGGTAAAAATCAGTGAAGTGTTGAGATGACTTTTAAATTAAAAGAAGAAATAAGTGCTTTATTAGCAGCTAAAGCTCAAATTCTAATGCACACTCAGTCCTCCCTGAAACCATCAAGGCTCTAGTTCATTGGTTGATACCAAAAGCAGCCAGTTATTCAACATATTCCCTGGGAAGACAAAGTTATATTCAGCTCTGATTATTTGACATCCAGTGTTCAAGGACTGCAGAAGCTGTTTCAAGTGACAAGCTCATATTTTACTGCCAGTAGCATCACAGGGATATATATCCTCCACAAATTGCTACCTCTGTCAATTAAAAAAAGAGAGAAGAATATCAAGTCAGCTATGCAAATTAGATGACCTCAGTTTTGTAATTTAGAATACAATCTTTCAAAAAAATTGCCTGTGGCATTGTACTTTGAAACTGTCACTGAAGCCTGCTACGCTTTTTTTCATATTGTTTGCAGGCTTTCCAGGATAAGTGATTCTACACCGTGCTGCAAGTATTTACAGCAGCAGAAAAGAGTAAGCAGCAACAATAACTACCATTTTCTAGGCTGGTCCCACTTTTAACTGCTTTCTTCGTGCAGATAGGCTCTAAAGACTTATAGGGAAGGTACTGTAGTAATGAAGAAAAAAAGCAACTCTTCTCACTAATTCTGAATAGATAAACGAAATGCTTCCGTTTGCTGGATACTTTCGGTTGCTATGATATGCTCAGTTTGCATGTGATGCCAATTTACGAAGAGCTGCAAATATGAAAGATTATGCTGAATTTAAATATCTAGGAGACCAGCCTTTTTCCTCTCTCCACTTACGCTGTTTACAACTGCTATATTTTTCTGGGAAGCTCATAAGTAATCACAGCAATTTATCATATCTAATGTGTTTCTCACAATACTGTACCTTTATCTGTTCTGCTGAAAAGCAAGGTTGTCAGCAGATAGAATTAAGTGTATTTTCCTGTCCTGGACTGTTAAATCCCTCAATCAAGTTTTTGTTACAGTCATCTAGGCTAATGGTATCACTGGACATCTTGGAGTACGTAGCTTGACCTGTGAAATCCAAGAGATCTTCAAGAGCCTTGGCATTACTTGTCCCATTTTGGTCCAAAGAAACACCAGGCATGAGTTCATTCATGGGTGAATATTCAGGAATAGAGATAAGTTCTTCTTTTGAAACTGGGCTGTACAAAAGATAACCAAAAGGAAGATGCAGAGTAAGAGGTGTGTAACTTTTCATTAAGCAACAACCAAATTAATCTTCTGACTGTCCAAAAACTCCTACTTATCCTAAGGCCAGCTGCAGCAAGCCTTTACCTAGAATGTGTCCCAATCCAAACAAAAAGAGGTTACCCTGTTCAGGATGGAAGGTCATACTTAATCTATATTCTGTAAAGATTAAGGTTTGTGTTAGCTGTGTGATGTGAACACTCATCTCCTAAAAAAACCCACATTTCTCGTAGTTGACTGCTAACTTGTTATTTCAGTCCCTGCACCATTCCTTTACTTAAATGTTTATTGCATCTTGCAAATTATTGTCCTGACCCTGCAAACGTTTACCTAAAGCATTCACACTTCACAACTTAAATAAAAAGTTGTTTCTTACGACCTTATGATGTACTTCAGACATTAAAAATTCTATCATTTAAGAAGTGCTGCTACCAGCTGACACTTTGCCACGACTAGTACAGCTAGTGCATTTCAGTTTGGGTAAGAGAAGGCAGAGGAAGGATTTCACAAAGATTTCAAAAACCATGAAGGACTGGTAGATAAGTTGAGGGCAAAACTACTGTGCATCAAAACTTGCAACACAAAACCTAGGGGGTGCCCAATATCACTAGTAAGAGACTGAGTTTAACACAGATCAAAAAATATATAATTTATCTAGTGAGACTGTACTGTGAAACTTGCTGCCAGATGAGGTTGTGGGTGCAAACATTATCAGCAGGTTGAAAAAGGATTTGGATAAACTTACGGGCAACAGGTCCATCAGTGGATATTTCAAAGGGCAAGGCAGAGCTGTACCCTCTAACATCCCTAATGTAACACTTCTGTGTGGTCTTGGATTGCAGAAAGTGGTGGGCTCAGGTGCTCTCCCTAACTAGTTCATCTTATTGATACTCTCCGAGACCAAATAATGGGCTAGATGGACTTCTGGTCTCTCCCAGTAGGGCACTTCTTAAGTATTCACGCAGATTTACTGGAAATACTGAGAGGTTAAGTTGGCTTGCTGATTAAGGAAGCACCGTATAAAAATTCCATGTTTAAAATTCAGAGCTAGCTTTCTCATAGCGGCCTTAAATTATCAACGTCCTTCTTTCCTGCAAGTCCTTCCACCAAAATCCAACAGTATTTAATTTACACAAAGTTATTTACTGATTTCCATACATTTGTTCCAATTAAGTACTTAAAATTCTAAATTGTTTATTTTCTTTATTCTGTTTGTATGGAGGGAGAAAAGCTCACGCATCATAGCTATGCAGTCTTGTCACAAATAAAAAAAAATGGTGACATCTGACAATATCTACAGTAGCTACTTTCACAGAACAATCTGAAAGGTTTGGGCAAACTTGTGTGGAATCCATAAGTAAGGACTGTAGAAGGATTTCAGAGCCCTCCCTACCGCCAAATATTTGAGAGTGAGATGAGGTTCTGTTGACTCTTGTCTGAAACAACCAATTTGCATCTTGACAGGAGTGGAGTATACCACAGGAGACACCCGACTGCCACATTGTGGGGTAGGTGAGAATTAAAGCAGTAAAGTATTAACAAATGAAACTGAAAACTTATTGTGTGTCTAATATGAATTCCACAATTTCTATTGGTAGATAAGGTCTGTACCTCACATCCATGGACTGAACCTCATCTGTTGAATCTTCCATGCTGTTAGATTTCCGATCAACAGCTTCCAGCTGAATAAGTCCTGGAACTGACTTTAGTCCATTAGCAACTACATCTTGGGAAGGGATTACAGAGGCAGCACTTTCTACGCTTTTATTTTTCAGGCAGGTTGCCAATCCATTGATCTCTATAAAAGAAGGTTAGAAATTATGACAGTAGCAACTTCTTTATTTAAATAGTTTTTAAAAAAATCACGAATGCTTTTAAGTTATAGATCGAGTAGAAAGGAAGGCTGACAATGCAGTAGGACTCAGTTTCATCTATGAGTCATCAAACTATACTGTCAATCCTCTTTTCCACTCTAAAATTGCTCTTTATGCTACATCTTTTAAATTTGAGGAAACAGGAAAAAGAATGCATTATCTTCTGTCATGTACTAAAAGCCTTAACCTGGGGAAGTAAACAAAATATAGATAAATGCCAGATATGTATATTTTCTTTAATAATTCTTTAAATAAATATGCTTTTTTCATCAAGTCAAATTAAATATAAGATTTAGAGCAATGCTATAAAAAGCTTGCAAGCTTGGTTGTGTGCAAAAATTTTCTGCCTACAAAATTTGAAGGTAGATTGCAGCAACCAAACCTACTGGCAGACGAGAACTTCTCATTTACAGAAATGCTATGTCAGGTACTAAAATGGAGGAGAAACTTCCTTCTGCTTACATGGCAAAACAAAGCTGAGTTTCCAGTTTCTAACATTTGTCAGACGCAAATGTAGCTGTGGAGATGAAAGCAAAGAACCTGTGATAATACACAGTGCTCTGTCTGAGATTACAAAACTCTGAAAAGAACTAACTGTGAAAACAGGTCAGAAAAATATGGCTATTTTTACCTGACTGGTTGAGAACAAGGGCCTTTGGTTGCTTTTCCACATTCAAAGTTGATGGTACCTCCAGTTTTGGCTCTTCCTTCTGTAATTAAGTAATGAGTCAACTGTATTAGACAAAGGACTGTAACCCTCATGGAACTGATTGGACTTGAAACTTGTGAGACTGCCCAGGGCCACGGGGTAGTCAAAGGTCATTGACAGGAAGAGAGGATTTTCTTTTTTCCTTTTTAATTAGGCATAGGTTTGTTTTTTTTTTTTCACTTCCAAAGGAAAACATTCTCTGAAAGTAACTGAAGAAAGTTTCCTTAGTAGAAAACTTAGAACAGAAATGAAAACTTGACTCTCTGTCATTTCCTAGCTGGACACAATTGCCTTGTTCTCAATCCTACATTCCTGGCAGGCTTAATGCAGAGAGCTCAGTAACTAATTCACTGGCTGGTACAAAGCAGGAGAACATAACATCACAGCAGCAAACATTACAGCTCCAGCAGCCAGGAATGGGCTCTTGCCACCTTGCTAGATAGTGAGGGAGGTAAGTCTGCAACAGTTGCATAAAACTGTGTCTCTGTAGCAGTGGCACAACAATAACTGTGACACAGCAACAGTCATTCTTAGTTTGAAATGCAACTAAAATTTGGGTGTAGAGTGTACCTAAGTATACCTACTAACATAGAACTACTCTAGAGTTTAATTTTCACATATGGTTGTAAGACGAAACAAAAAACCCCTGCAACCACATACTGCTTCATACCTTTATTTCTGGTGTTTCACTCCTCCTTGTTCTCTTCATTATTTCATCTATTCTCTAGAAATCAAAATAAATTAGAAGATGAGAAGGCAGACAGACTATTTAACACAAGACTGATAAAGGAGCAAAAAAAGATAAAAGAAACTTTTCTCTACTGTCATGACCCTGACTGTCTTGAAAAAGGAAGAATAAGTAAGAAAAATAAAGAAAACAAAAGATAGAAAACACCTGGGAGCTGGCTTTCACATATCAGTCTCACAGAACATTACTTCCTCAGTAGATGCAATTTAGAGACAAACGTTTTGATACGAGGTGTTTGCAGTTATGAGTTGTGCTCAGCTCTGGAACAAGAAGTTTATTTAAAACCAACAGCTATTATTTTCATCTAGTTGCTTTTCCAACTATTTCCAAATAGTTCCTTTAAAAATAGTTAGGCTTTTTGGAATGGAAGAGTAAAATGAAATATCTGAAGATATTCTTGCTGGAAATGTATAAGGCATTACCCTGAAAGACTTTTTTTTTTTTTTTTTTCCTTTGTTGTTGATTAAAAAAGCCCTCCCAACAAACCTTGTCTCTTTGCACTACTGTGTGAAAGGAAACTACTTCAGATTTAAAGACACTTTGATTTGGTATTCTAATCTGCAACTGCAACATGCCTCCAGCTCAGTGGTAAACAGTTAAAAATAACACATTGGAACAGCACAGGTGGAAAGACGACCTTTTATAACCAGGCAGAGGTTCTGCAGCTCTGCAGTTGTTCTCTCTTTCCTGCCGCAGAGCTGTAGATAAAGCTAAGTTATGCAGCTCCAGCCATTTCCTTGTGCAGTAGTGGCCAGACAGCCCTGCTGCCTCTGCATAATGCAACCAGAGACAAGCCAGGTGGGAGAAAACCTGTTTGTTAATCACATTAACTTTCTCAATTAATGACACAGAGCTTTTGTTGACTAAGTTTTAAAACAAAGTCACTCATGTTCCTCAACAGTCTGTGATGTCCTGGGTTGGGCGGCAATCGACGTTTGCCTTGGCATGCCATTCCCTGTTTGTCTCAGGCATTTAACTTTGTGGGTAGAGGCTAATTCTGTGTTTGTTCAGTGCCTAGTAGAAAGTAGTTTGCCTTAGGCAATTCCACTTTGTTACAAATTTTGATGTCCGCTTTCCCCTAACATGCAAGTAGCTAATACTAAATTAGGCCTAAATATCAATCTGTAATCCCTCCAGATTATTATTTCTAGATACTATTGGGTACTTCCTGGGTTATGTATTTAAACAAGAAATGAAATAATTATCTTAAATGAGACGCAAATATGTACCTTCTTCCGCTCCAGTCTTTCTTGCTCAATTTGCTGCATGATTTGTTCCCTTTCAAGACGAAGTTGTTCAGCTGCCTCACGGGCTTTGATTTCTGCTTCTTCCCTCTAATCAAAATGTGTAAAATATGATAGGGCCATTATTTATTTCAGGCAGATTACCAGATACTACAAAGTATTTATTTATATGTATATATAAATATACATATACATATATATGCATATAAAGTTTCACATTTGTGTTTGAGATGGTACCTGTTTCTCAAGTTTGGCTTGGAGCTCTTTTTCTTGCTTTTCTTTTAGCATTTGTTCTTCCTCAGCTCTTCTCCTGGCTTCCTCTTCAGCCTTTTTTCTAGCTGCTGCTTCTTCACGTTTTCTTTCCTCCTCCTTCTTACGAGCCTCTTCCTCTAGACGAAGTCTTTCTTCTTCTGCCTTTCTTTTCTGTTCTTCTCTTTCAAGCCTGCAAAAAATATAACAGTATGTTTAAAAGATTTCATCTTGTTTAGCATGAATCCTATTGTATGTATGGCACGCAATCAGCAGTAACTGATAATATATGCATCAGGGCACATTTTCATGAAAAATGCCAAGATACAGCAAAGAGGTGGAGCACATGCCCAGAATTCAGGTTGCTGTCAAACTTTTATTCCAATCTTACTTTCACTGCCTAAAATATTTCCCAGAAATTATAATTTCCCTTGAAAAAAAGGTGTCAAAGAAAAGAAAGCATTTCCATTCTAATTTCAATTAGAGCTTCAATAATAAGAACATCCCTCTTCCCCTGTACTTCACACCCAGAATGCTGGTATCTACAAAGAATCTTCATTTCAGCTGAAGATAAACAGATTGGATAAGTAGCAGCAAACAAAGTCCACAAAATGCAGTGGTAGACTAGAAAGAGTGGGTCTAAATTCCACCTGTGTTGTTCCCTGGCCCATTCAGGGACACAATGCTCCTTTCTCACCACATTCTAGAGCTGCTTTGACAACTGATCATTCTTATCCTTGCATATCAGGGATTCAGGAAATATTTCCAAATTTCCCCTCCTCACCATGTTTTCAATAAGAACAGACAAAGCTGAATTTAGACATGCAGAGTTAGTGGTTTAATATTAGGGGCTTGAAAGAAGGGCATGACTTGTTGACACTTCCAACCAGCATCCAATGTGGAGAACAACCTAAAAGCTTGCTCCCAGAAGAGAGCCAGAATTTCACTGGTTAGACACAGCAGCCTTCATTGTGCCCACACTTTTGAAGCCCTCAACTGCCTACAACAGAGTCGGGCAGGGAGATAAGCTTTGGGGTAATTTGTTGAAGGATACAAGCCTTGCCATTTAAGGCATATACTACTACTGCAAGACTTTTTTCTGCATGAACTAGCTCATTTAAAACTGCCTCAAATATTTTTTTTACAAAATAAAATACTTCCGGTATGTCCACACCACAGTCTGGATGAGCAATAGTTTCTTCAGGCTTCTTAAAGAGGCCAAATGATTGTTTTCTAACTTCACTAGTCATAAAGACACTAATGAATTACGGGTCCAAATTGAAAGAAATTAACACTTACATGTAAGCTCCCACCTTTATTCTAAAACCACCACAATTTCAAGGATCTTCAATGATACAGGATAAATTATTAGGTAATAATTTTCACAAATCAACAGAGATACCTCTCCCGTTCTTCTCTTTCCTGTCTCTCCCTTTCTTCTTGTTCTTTTTGCAGGCGGGCCTGTCGTCTTTTTTCAGCTAGAATTTTTGAGGCTTCTTCTGCATCAGTTGTTCCTGCTGTGATCTTCCCTGGGAGAAGACGACCAAGGGTGCAAAGTCAGGCAGGGAACTCAGAGTGCCCAGCACTTCCACACTCAAACAGAGGCTAAACGGGCCTGGTTCACGGTGGCATGACACCTTTGCTTTTCAAAAGCATACATCAGCATTTTCAGCAGATAGAATATGGGATAGGTAAGGGCATCCCTGGATTTCAACATTTTCACGTCCTCATTAACAAGTGTTTTTCATACATGGGTAACTCTGGTGAAAACTATATATTTCCTGGTTCTAGTATGGACCTTTACACATTCTCATAAACCCATGACTGAGCAGCTTCATAAAAAGAACAGTTCAACACTGTTTAAAAGCCTCACGGACCCATGATACCTTGCAATTTATTCTTGCAGTAAGACTCACCTTCATTATTTTCAGTCTTCCCTGCAGAAGGCACATGCTTCTCAGAAGCCACCTGGCCTGCCTCATCAGTGCGTGCTCCCGTGGATTTCTGATGGCTGACATTTTCTTTCTCCTTGTCTGCCTTCTTTTTAGGTGTTTCCTGGTTGAGATTAGAAGTAACACGATGCTTCACAGGAGAAGCTGGATATTGTTTGGCGTTTTTAGGAGACTGAGGATAAGTCTTTGCAACTGTCCTGACGAGGGAAAACAAAAATCAAAACAAGGCCATTCATTATGCAACTTGGAATCAAGTCCTGTCTTTACTTATATCATTTTTTTCTTGTCTCTGGCTACATAGTAATATCCATTGTTTTCAGCAGTTATCCCTGCTGAAATGGAGGGAATTGCCGTGCAAGTGCAAATTATTACAGAAAATTCTCTTTTAAATAGACCGATAATACTGTCCAAGTTGTAGGAAAGAGAGATAACATCATGTACTACCTAAACTAAATAATTTGCATAACGGCCATTTCTTAAGAATTTTGTCAACATTACTGTATTCAATAGTCCATCTCAACATTTAAAGCAAAGCTATGGCTGCTTTCTCCCTGCAGCAATTCTAATGAGTTGCAGCGTGCTGCTTTCATCTGAATATAGCCTTTTCAAACACCGCCTTTTTGTAACAGTATCTAGTTTTCTAAAATAGCACCAAATATTACTATACACCAAGGTAAAGCTGGGCACCACAAAAAGAGACAGAGCTGACCAAACCATTGTAGAGTCAGCCCCACTCTTTCAGTTAATGTTTTAACTGGCACCAATGCAACAGACTGAAGGCTCAAAACTCAGCCCCTGCAACCTTTTACATGGCTGCACTCATGATGGCAATGCACAGCACCAATGCAGCCAATGGCTCATTTGGCTATTGCATACTTTAGGTGAAATGATAACCTTGAAGTCATCTCTGGGAAAGCAGAAGGAAAAAGATACTTCATATTCACTGAAAATATGTGCACATTAAGAGAAAGATTACGAGGAAACATAACACTACACACAAACACCATTCATTATTTACGTAACACCAGTAACTAGCACTAAATATTTGTAACATCAAGAAAGGCTGAGCTGTGTCACTAAGTGGTATGAAAGTGAAGAGATTACAATCTTAAAATAATGATTTATGTGAGTCCCATTAGAAGAAATAATCCTACATTAAAGTAAACATTACACATGTAGTTTTAACCTTCCTCATGGATATGCAATTATGATATAAATGTATTATCCCTTATCACTTTTTTCATCTGTACAATATAGAGTTTCATACACTACAACATGTTTTCTGGACTATAATCTCATTCTGGCAGACCACAAGCATGAAAAGCATGGACAATGACTGAAAATTAATGGACTAGAGTGAAAAGATTTGTATAGATGTAGCTACGGTATTGTATGGCCAGAGACTATTATAACCAGAACAGCATTTGCATTACAGAGCAGACAAAAATTAAACGTCTTTCAACTCCTTCCCCAGTTCAAGAATTTAGGAGAAGAAAGGGTTCTTTTCTAACATCTTATGCTGCATGTGAAAGAGATTGAGACACCAGAATACAGGGAGCTCATTCAGAGCTGCCCAGTTTGTGAGGAGGAAAAGACTGAAGAGTATTGCACCACCTGTACTCACTTCCTCCCACTGAAGAGCCATCAGAGACTCCAAAAAGCCCTTGGGCCGATGGAACAGTAGCACCCAGCGAAATCTGAAGTTCAGCTCAGGTACCCTCTGCCCGCAGGCCCAGGAGCTCCCTGTCAGCTCAGGTCCTCGCCCTTGGTCCTTGCCTGAGCTAAGCTGTAGGCATACCAGTACCTGGCCTCCTAACCTGCTAATCCTGACCTGATGTCCTGGCTTGTCCTTGGACCTGCCTCTTTAAGGCCTTTGCTGGCTACCACTGGACTCTTGGCTGAACCCAGTCACCATCACCAGATCTGCCCTGGTCACTTCTTTTGTCTGCTGTGGGATGGGGTCCTGTGAGTGAGGTCCCTGTCCTTGTCTGCGCTGCTGCCACCCATGGCTCCTGGCTCACCCTGCCTTACAGGGCAGCCTGCTCCTGCTGCTCCCTGACAGAAACGGGCTTTGGAAGATGTGGACAGGCAAGTCTGTTTCCAGCTCTTGTAAAAACCAGCAATGGGAGAAGCCAATGAGATTGGTTGGTGTTGACCAAATGTGGTTTTAGCATTGCCTTTAGTTTTCTCTTTAGGATATAGATGGATTCCCAGGTCCTCCTAAAGACAAAGGAAGAGATTTCAAGGCCCCACCTACATATGTACATCTAGCATGTGTCTCACCATTACAGTCATTTCCAACTGCATCTCATAAGAATATGTGAGTAAAAAGCAAACAATCTTTCTTATGCTTCTCTGCAGCACAGAGTATGTTTCTTGCTAATCAGATACTTCTTCAAAGCATAGTCCCTTCTTGCTGTCTTTGGTTTACATTTCCAACTTTACCACACATTCCTTGCAATGCTTTTTATTTAACTTGTTGTGACAGGAGGAGCAAAACAGTCACATAACTAAGGCTGAGTCATTTTCAGTGTTAGCACAGAAGTAATTATTCTCTAATAAAGACATGACAATCAAATTAAAGAGGTTGGTAGAAAGGAGTCTAGTCATGAGACCTACGTATCTTGCACTGCATAGGAATTAGAGCAGACTGGCTGCACAACTTACCTGTTGGACTAGAAACATGTGCTGAATCTATTAAGTAATGCATCTTTGAACTTTTAGACGTACAAAAATTTTTTCTTACAGCTCTTTGGGGAGAAGAGCAAGTATGCCTTTGCTTGTTTTAAAGCAACTAACAGGGAGAAGCATATAAAAGACTGATTACTGCAAGCACGACAACAGTGTAGTGCGAGCAGTGAAAAGCTGAGAAAGCCGATCAGGAATAAGAATATTTTTTCAGAAATTTTAAATAATTTATTGGATGCCAGCAGAAAGTATTAAATGAACACTGTTTTTCCCCTTGTATTTAAAACATACTGTCAACTTAGCATCTTTAACATTCCTAGACACAGGCAGAATTGTTACTGGAAAAAAACCCACTCCTTCTAATAGTATTTAAATTATGCTACTTTTTACCAGAAGGGGCCAAACTTGACTGTGAAGAAAGAAAACCAGGATTATTAAAGGAAAAATGTATAAACACTTGCATAGGGGTCTGTTTAGGTTTAAAAAATATTTTTGCCTTGGAAGAAAAGGAAAGGGATGTAATGGAACCCTGGTAAGAATGTGGGAACACAGAAGTGTGCCTGATGAGGATCAGAGAATTAAGATGACAACTCCCCAAAATCCAAGAAGTGGTAGCATATTAGTTGTCTGAAAGTCCACCCATCCCAGTCACTAGATTTTACAGGGGAATACCGAAGTACAGGAAGCATTCTTCCTCCCTCCAGAAGGTCTTAATTTTCTCACCTAACCACCATGCGTCAATATGGGGGCAGCAGCTTGTAAGAAGCCATTCTTATCATGACCCCTACATGCACTGCAAGAACCTCTATCAGGTCTGAGGGTCCACTGGTCCTTAAATTACAATGTCTCTTATTTAATTAAAAGAGGGATAGCCCATACTGCAGAAGAAAGTCTCAGGAAGGTCATAAGAGGGGTTCTGAGCTTACTTTTGCTAAGCATAGAAAATAAAGTATATGTAGCACACGAGTCAGAGGTTACATCCAATTTTGTCCACAAACAGCAAGGGAGAGAACAGCATGCTTTCTTGAAAAGCCAGGTACGTGACAGGTCATCGGTTACAGCAGTTCAGAATATATTCAGAATATACTTTAAGTAAGAAATCTGCAGTAATGCCAGAGCTGCATTTTTTTTTCCCGTCTCCCTATTAATTCAACAAAAGCTCTGCTGAAACCACACAAAGGACTTGCACGTTCTCAAGCCTGCTTTCTGAGCTTGCTCTGATCACAAGCTATTCCTGGATTCTGACATTTTTGCTCAGCTATCTGTGATATTTTCTCAAAAGCAGTTTTATTTCACTCTTAGTTTTGATCTTTTCCAGCCAGACACAGATTCATTTCTCTTTTACATTTCTTAAAAGAGCACAAACTCAGCATAGGTCTATAGAATAGTTATTTTGATAGTCGCATTATTACAGATGTTTTCAAAATCTTAAATTGGCCCATTCTCTAGCTAGCTGCTGAAAAAAACCCCTCAAAATAGTCTTGATCCAACATTCTACCCATTTTTCTATCTTTCCAAGGCAAAACAAAGATCAAGAGTAGTAAATGTAGCACATACCAAATAAAATCTAAAACTAGGTCACCGCGGGACATAGAAGCTACTTCTGTGAGGAATTCACCACAGGCAGACACCTTTCTAATAAGTCGTTTTTAAAACTGTTAAAAGTTTGGTCTTTTTTGTACTACTCTAGGTTCATATTTCATCGGTATTCTGTAATTTGATTGAGCATGTGCATTTATGACATCAAAGTGTGTCCCAATGGCTGCAGTGGGGTGTTGCCCAAAAGAACCACCAAGTTAGGGGTTCAGTTAGTGAAACGGTGAGCAAAGGACAGTGACACAGACTGAGAACTGGAAATGAAGCAAGAACCACCACTCACCAGCAGCACTGCATTCCCTTTTCCCTTCCCCCCTGCCCCTTTCTCCTTCTCATACGAGGTAATGCTTTGGCAAAATAATATAACATAGAGGCTTGTCAGAGCTTTCTATTTTTATTCACTGGCTTATACTATGGCTTATCTGAAGACACGTTAAACTAAATCCTACTTCCTTGATTCAGTCAGGTCCTATTGATTTCAAAGAGACGATTTACCCAAAGACATGCAAAGGACACAGGCTTTATTGCTTTGCCATTCTATAAGATAGGACACTTACCTATTCTCTGAGGGATACTGCAAGAATAAACCAATTAATGTATAGATCTTTGAAGATGAGGCATCAAAAAAAAATTTTACCAAAAAACCTGGTATTATTGATCTTGTGAAAGATGTGACAAACAGGAGCACTTTACACAATCAGTATCCAATAGCAATTGTAAAAATAAAAGATAATTTCTCAATTATTCCAGCTCTCTAATCCATTAACTTTCATCTTTGTCAACTGAGCCACACTGGATTCAAAGCAATAGTATTGGGTTTCTTTCTTGTGTGATATTTCTTGATATATTTACATTTTCAAATATCTTCAAGCTTTGAATTCCTTCTTTGCTTTTAATTATTGCTCAAGAATTTTTTCTCCCCCTTTTCTCTTTTTTAGGTCCATATTTGTTCACTCATTTTGTCTTGGACATTATGTTTTGGGTTGATCTTTTTTGCTTTCTCAGTAAAATTTGCACCTTCAAACATTTGTATTTTATTTATGTAGTTACTGCGAATCCATTCTGCCATCAGCCATGGTCTCGCTTTAGGTTGAAGTTTTATTGTCTTGTCTGAGCCTGTTTCAGTTACTTTACCATGATAAAAAGAGCTTTTTAATTAATAAATAATGAAATAACATATAAAGATGACAAGCAACTACCATTCACAAACCAAGATGATGACTGTGAAGAACTAGTAACTAGAACAATACCAAGAAAACTTGAATGTCAGGTCACATACTTTTAAGAAGAAAAATGCATACAGCTAATTATCATCTAAGTCACTGGCCATACTTGATTCTTTCTTCAACAGCTTTCAAAGTTAAGGTGCTACACAGGATCACTAACTACTAATGCTGTACAATACATATTCTTATTTCTTCCAGGGTATTTTTTTGGCCATATGGTGTGCTGGAAGGAGAAAGATTAAACTTGTAAAAGATCGTCAGGTTTGCAAGGAGAATGAATATTTGTCTACATATTTAGTCACATTAAAATTATACTTAAGTTCCACAGTTAATTTTAAATGAAAAGGTAAGATTATACAATCTAAAGGAAGGTTCCAAAAGCCTGACTGCCTATATTTAAATCCACTGACCAGCCAGATCATTATCTGGCATTTGAGTTATATGAAGAAATGCGTACCTTTATATAATATAATATGGTGATCAGGATGCCTTTTTTATTTTATTTTAAATTTCTGAGGGGAAGTTTTGAGAGTACTGAAGCAGCACTGTCTTTCTGCAATCAGTAATAAACACAGATTTAAACTCTATTCACTGTATCTCTCATAAGGTCAAGGAGGGTGTTCTAATTGGGCCATGTTAAGATTAAATGCTCAGTAACACATTTCTAGCAGTGGTCAGAATCAGATTCTCTTGAGGAAGAAAGGGAGGAAAAAAGAAAAAAAAAAACAACAAAAAAGGATAACTACTATGGCTCACAGAGAAACCCACCAGTAGGCTTCTTAATTCCTCCGTACAACATCTGCTTCTTCCTCTAAAAACAGTAGTTTATATTGCTTATAGGCATGAAAACGTTTTACTATAAAAAGGTTCTCATAATTTGCACCTCTGGGAAAAAAGTCTCCATGTTTGCCTAACCTTTTATGGAAATTAGAGCTACAAATTAAGACAAGGCACACTTTTTTCATGAAGCACTAAACATCTGTGTTTCACAAAATTTTCTTTTTTTCCCCAGATGTCTCTATGATGAGCTATACCAACCTTTTCAATGTCTGCCCATCAAGAAGTGCTTCACTCCCAGCAATCCATTTCCCACCAATGATTTTGCTTAACTAAATATGTCTCTTGGTATGTTTTTTATACGGGCTGAGTGAACTGAAAGAGGCATTCTGAACAGTGAATATCAGTACTTACAGAATAATATACATTTTTATAGCTCAAACCTTCCTCTGTACATTTTGGAGTGCCACTAGACAATGATCTGCTCAAAACTGTAACAAAAAAGCTGATTGTCATTAACATTTCATATCATCCCATTCTTCACAAAATGTACTTAGTTCAGAATCTGACAACATTATATATATAACGTTTAAAGTTTGAGAATTTGTAGCTCTATAATATGAACCAAGAATGCCAATTTCCCAGTTGCATGCAAGGGGATGTCTAAAACAGAAAGAATGCCAAGAGTCAGATGGCTTCCTGCATTTTGTCTAACACCAGATTCACACACAAAATCATCCTCTGTTAAAGGGCTATGCACTCAGAGCTGAAACAGAAAAGGAACACCAGCTAGTTTTTGAAGTGGAAGAAATTTATCAGAAAGGGGATCATCACGACTGGTTCAGAATATGGTCAGTTTTAGATTAAAAAAAAAAATCAGACAAAAGGAGATAATTTTCAAGACAGAAGCGGGACCCATGAACAGGGTCTAGCGAAAAAAAACAAACAAAAAAATCAGACAACTTGTGTAGACTATGACTACTTTAGTATACTTCTGCATTTGAGCCAGACTTAATATCCTGTTCTAAGAAAGCTGAACACACATTTGCTTAGACTTGTGAGTTGCAACCTGTGGTACACGAACTACAGTTTTGAGTGTCTACAAAAGACAACTAAGAAAAGCAACTCAATTGCTAGTAAGCCCAGATATGCTATAGGTCCACAACTCTGCATGAAAAAACCCCAACAACAAAAAGCAAACCCACAGAGGTCTGCAAACAAGCAAAGATTAAAATCGATGCTTTAGATGAGCCATAGTTAAGTATAATTATGGAACCGGATGGTCATGCCAGCAATAGGAAATGCATATTTTAAATGCTGGAACTTCTAGTTAGTATTCATATTCTGTGCATTTCTTCATATTAGGCAGATTTTCTTCAAAACCAAATAAAACAAAAGCACGTTTAAAAATAAGTGTTAAACAAAATTTCACATGAATTATGAAATGCACCGTGATAATTTCAAAATACTGAGAAAAGACAGAGAAGTGTCTCTAGTGACCCCTAACACAATTTTACATATATTGTATCTCTTCATCTACATCTCTCTCTCTTCCCATCTGTGTATGTATAACTAAAGTTAACTAGATTTTACAGAACACTTCAAAGGAAGTTCCTCAAGAATCCATGTCTCCTTTATAGGTAACAAGAAGCTCACAGCATATTAGACCACTAATAAGAAAGGCATACTTAGGCGTCGCAGGTGATGCAGATCTTCTGGACATGGCAGCAGGAGAATCAGACCTTCTTAGAGGAGATCCCATACCAGATGATAAACCAGGTGTTGCGGGTCGCTTCTCTTTCTTTATCTTCTCAGTCTGGAAACACAGTTTATTTTAGCTTCTATAATTAGGACCAACACATCAAAAATATATTTGATAGTTTTATTAACAAGATGGCAGATAAACAGATTTGTGTAACATACATTTAAGATAAAAGATTTTTTAAAGACCAGCTCACAACTGAGATGCATAGTTTTTTATTTTACATAGACATAAAAAAACTCAACCATGTCTGCATGGATATAGCATACAACTTGCAGATAAGTAACATCACATCAGAGCCTCCCCAGGAGTTCTTGGGAGGGGCAGTGGCACTGGGTGGAGTTTTCAAAATCATCTATATGCTCCTGCAATGCCTCTTAAGACATGGTCAGTAGTGCACCCAGGCATGTCGCAGCAATGCTGCTGGATGTAACACTGTGAATCACACCTAAGACAGACACTACACAAATCTTTAGCTCCCAGCTTTGGTCCTCTCACTTGCATCTAATTTAGATGGCATGAATCCCCCTACTATTAACTATTACAAGACACAGGACCTTATGTGAATTTTACAGCACTAGCACAAATTTTTTAAAACATGCCTTATATTGTGTAGACTCAGTGAAGGTGAGTGACTTGCCTTTGCTTTTCTGGAAACTACAGTGGATCAATAATGCATCTTTTAAGCAAAGAGCATTAAAAATGTCCACAGAAAGAGTTAAGCAATTGGTATAAAACAGACGCATTGTCAATACACTTGGCAAGTTTCCGAAATATGTGAAGCTTGCTAATTAACCAGCAAGACTGGATAGTCATACTCAGAGAGATCCTATTTGTCATCCCCATTCCCAGAAGTTACAGGGAAGTCCACAAACACACACCAGTGCCAGAAATCTCAGTTCCCTGAAAATAAAGGTGTTGCTGTTCCAACTAGCAGTGCTCAACATTGATTCCTAAGAGGAGGAAGATATTAAAATGCTGCTAAACAGGAGCATGAAAGCAACAGATGCACACAAGGCTTACTTTCTTACTGCTGTTTCTTACAACAGGGGTAGCACTTTATATTTCCCTTTACATTAATAAAAATAACAACCAGAAGCCACATCAGTTTACCCAGAAGTGAAATCAAAACCATCGCAAACCCACCTGAGTGACTTCAGCTGCAGCCGCCCCTTTCATGGCATCGGAAGTGGAGGGTGAAGTGGCCTTCTTTCTGTCGGTGCTTCGGGTGGGGGAAGGCTTGTAGGGAGATTTAAGAGGACTAGCTGGTGCTACACGAGGACAGATATGGAATACTAAAGAGTTATAGTACAATAGCAAGAGCAAAAGGGAGCACAGACAGAGAAGTAAAGGAGAGGAGAAAACAGCATACTTTTACGTTATAATGTTCAAAGGTAGTTTTCAAGTTTTTAAAAGTGTTTCAAAAGATGACATTATGTAACACATTCAACATGGTCCCATGTTTACTAAAAACGCCTCAACTGAAAGTAACATTTTATAGGATTTTTTTTTAAATTATCTCCAAAATATCACTCTCTTACTCATATACCTTTTGAATCACCTGACTATGACTGTGATTCTTTTCTCTTCTGAGAGTCCAGCTTCCTTTGCATATGATAAAAAGAGTAATCAAACAATTCTAGTTGGGTGACTTTTGAACAAATACTGCAAAATAGGAAAGGTGACAAGAGTAGGGAGTTTTTGGGGTGNAACTAAATGCTGCTGTAAGTATTTCAGTTATTGTTATTTGTGGTAGACATCAGTTTGAGCGCGACACATGCATTACAGCCTACAGGGCAACTCTTTCTGGGTATTTTTTCTTTATTTGGAATATGAATAGGAATTTTTTAAAATGGGATATTTTACTCCTGTTTTTGTTCATATCGCCTTCTAAGATGAAACTTTCACATATATACAGCTGAATCGACAGAGTATATGCTTTATTAATAACACAGAGACTAACTGTAACCATGTGATAGTGTGTTTCCAATCTTACTCAACTGAAGTCAAGAAGGATATTGCCTTTGAAAAAGCAGTAATTATGCTCAAATGTAAAGGAATTCACATTTCCTTTTTTTTTTTTTAATTGGGGGCAGTCCTATAAAATATCTTATGAAGCCTTTTGGTATGCTTTTAAGTTTAACTGGACCTGTGTATTCCTTGACTTTCCAGCAAGTTGGCAAAAGTTCACTGAATATTAAGAAAAGAGTTCAGAAACTTAAATGCTGCTTAAGATAAGGATTCTTCCTTCAGTTGTAAAAAAACCTTAATTATATCTCTCCAAACCCAACTGTTTGCCTGAATATCTTGACTCAGAGTGGCATTAATAATGCATTGCCCTAGAGAAAGAGTCCTAAATTGAGACTCCTCATTTCTAAGCTTACAGAAAATGTAGAAGCAGAGCAATTTTGACCCAAACATAATGACATGAGGTGCAGTATGAGCTCCTGAAAAGGAAGAACCCTCTTTTCTGTTCAGGAAACGACTTCTATGGAGAGAAGTATGCCACAAATGGGAGATCCCCCTCAACCCTTTTGCTGGCAATTACTCGCAAAACCGTCAATGGCCACTCTGAGTATTGATGCTGTTTGCAACCTGTGCTACAGCCCGATTGTCTTGTGAGGAAACGACAAGAGGACACTGCTTCAGAGAGCTGTTCCCCGAATCAGCACCCCTGGTTCAGCCGAGGGGAAAAAGTGATCTGCAGACAAAATTGTATCCTTGTCAGACATGCGAGCATGCTACTTTAAAGATCCTGCGATGAAGAGAGAGATAAAGCTGGGAGTTTACAAACAAAATGAGTGGGGAAGGACAAAGGAAGTCCCTATTTATTTCTTCAATATCAAATACAACACAGAAAACAACATCTGTAGGTGGCCCCAGCAATTCACCTCAAAATTTTAAGCAGAATATACTGATCTAATTTCAAGTTGGCTTTTGTTCAGTCTTAGCAGTAGTTGATCCCAGAGCAGTAAGTAAAATGGGAATTTTCTCATGGGCCAAGTACTGTATGACAGCATTTCTGCTTCTAACAGTTGCTGCTTTTAACATAGAACCAAGGGAAGTAATTTCAGAGTCATTCAATACTGATGTCCCTATGCACTGCAACAAAGAAGTAACACACAAAGGACACTAAGTTTACTTTGTAATTAGTTTTTATATAGCTTTGTATTAAAAGCACAGATGCAGGACCTGAGCCTATTCAACCACGCCGTATGAAAATGTTGATCATAAAGATGATCAGTCTTATACTGTCTAACCAGTTTTATCCTGAAAAAAGTTTCCTTTTGCAGACAGGCATTTGGGTGTGGTGTTTGGGGTTTCTTTTTGTTTTTAATAAAAGTGAAAAAAAAAGCTGTTAAACTTTTGTCCTTGTTTCAGCAAACACTATGACTAGGTATAGCTTTATAAGCAGAAACTACACTGGAAGTCAGGCACTTGCCTAAGTATTAGCAGGACTAGTGGAAACTAGTGGAAACACTAGTTTTGCAGATGTTTACAGAATAAGGGTTTTATTAGACAGCGATTTACAGATAGGAATAGTAACTATCATCCCTAATTTTTAGTTTCTTAAAGATCAATAATTTCTGGAACTGACGTCTTCCTATCAGTGTCTCTGCTTTTTCCGCTACGTAAGTATCATTTTATATGTGTGTACATACACACATATATAAATACACATACAGTCACACAGTTAAAGGCAAAAAGTAATTTAACACCAAAGAACTGGAACCCTAGTAAAAATAATTAAGGCTCAAATGGTGCACTGGGATTTTTGTTCTACACGCTATTTGGGTATGAAAGGTTATGACTAATATATCAAATAAAGCCTCTGAGAGGTGTCACACACTGGTCTAAAAACCTGTTTCTTAAATGAATATATTCCGTTTTCCATTGACTTAGGTTTCAGTGATTTTGTTAATTCAATTTTTCATTTGTCTTTTTTTAAACTATGTTCTTTTTAAAAAGACATTTAGAACAAGACAGACAAGATGATGTGGTTTTTTTCAAGCTTTTAAATACACTGCTGTCATGAACAACTTAGTTCATCGCTGATTTTGTACTATCACGTAAATTGTCATTTGGTTCATAGCACTCCATTTCTTTCAGCAACTACTCAAACGCAACCAAACCCATACCTTAACGGTTTCAAAGTGAGTAATTCACATTTTTACCTGGATTACTGTACTGCTCAGAAAGCATTAATGTACTTCTGCTTCTGGCTAAAGACGACTGTGTGGGAGTCAGCAGTCGAGAAACAATAAAGTTTTCCATTGGACTAAGATGCATGCGGTGAGCTGAAGGATGGGAGCAAATAAAATAAAATTTAAAATGCAAAGAAATAAATGTTACATTAAAAAAACTGAGACAAAATGATGAAATGATTAAATGAAATGAAAAAAGTCTTGAAGTGTTTGAGATTTAAAATATTTAAAGATAATTTTCATTCCCTCTGAGAAAAAGGTTTATAGTTTCTCCATAATTTTAAATTATTTTCCCACCTGTACAATAAATATAGTAAGGTAAAGACTGTGTTGCATTTTGTTCTTACACAGAGACATATTCCATTCTGCAAAATGGTTGTTTCATGACTCAGCACGAAAAAGGTTTGCCTTTTTCCCCAGTAGAAAAGGTGAAACGTTTGGTATAACAGCGCAGCTACTCACTACTGTGCCAATCATACTGGGACTGCCTTTAAAATTTGCAGTCTCACTGCATTATATAAGTCTTATTTATACAATATGCCTGCATTCCTTCCTACTCCATAAATATAAGCGTCAACTATGTAAGAAAGATATTCATAGATGTTCCTATTACATGCATATATATATAGCCATCTATCATCATAACCTCAAAGCTATTGATGAGTTTTCATTAAGCAATTCAAAAATGAAAGTAAATTTACCTTCTCTTTTCATTCTAGAAATAAGCCTTCATTATCACTTATTTCAGTTAATTTTTTTCTTGTTAAGAGTTTAAAAAAAAAAGGGGGGCGGGGGGAAGGGAAAGAGACACACAAAACCAACAAAAAATTCCAAAGAGTTCACAGTGGGGTAAATCCTTCAGTCCTCTCTGTGGTGTTTAGCAACCCCTAATCCTGCAATCTTTTGCTGAGCCTCTGATGGATCAGGGTTTCAAATCAAATTAAAGGGCTCTACAACTCTGGTCACCAGATTGAAGTCTCCCAGGTGGCTCATCGGACATACTTCTGCCCAAGGTACATGCCACGTCTATTGCTGAGCCACACGTTTGGTTTGGCTGGAAGATCACAAGCTGTACCATTATAGGAAATTGCTGCAGTCGCCACGTACTTACAGCCCCCATTTACTGGAGTATCAAAAATGGAAAAAGAATCAGTTAAAAAAAAAAACCCACAGCGTTTGTTGCTGGCCTAGGATCTCCAGCATGGCAGCACAGCCTTGGGATAGGCTGCAGAACTATTTTATTGTATTAACTTACAACCCCCACAAACGTTTGAGTTCTTTTGAATAACAGACATAAGCAAGTTACATAGCTATAAGGACAAGAAGTGCTTTAAGCAGAAGGAGAGTTTATGCTGGTAGGAGACCAGCATATTCACTTGCCTCTGTCAGGGGAATGTGTTATTGCCGCTGTGGAGGAGGAGAGGCGCTTACTGATTGGCGATTCCATTTGCTTTGGCAGATTCATTGTAGAAGCTGAAAGTTTGTCACACGCTGCAGAGAGACGCATTGAAGATATTTGTATTCATGTCACAGTGTTGATAAACTCCCAAAATCAACCTCGCATTTGTACTCCTGGCCCTTGCCACTGATCGTATCACTGAATAAGGCATGAGATAAGCTCCTTCCGACTGCTGGAGGAGCAGCATTTTAAGACATACATGCTTTGGGATGCAACTTTTCTGCTTGTGAATTCAACATTCCAGTTTTACGGCTGCCTATCTTTTATACTGCCACAGGCAAATAATTATATATCAGGTCTGAACAAATGAAGCCATTCTGATACAGGCTATTCAATACCAGCACAAGCAGAAAGTTACCTAAAGAAAACGAACTGCACACATGACAACCCTGAACTCCTCATCTCCATTCCTCCTCCCCTCTACTTTCAGTCTGGAAGAGCTGGGGTAGACATCAGGTATTATTCTAATATGAAAAATGAAATACCCAACATTTGTGCATTTGCACGACGAGAACTCACTGTTTTAATGACTGATCTGGCACCAGCAATTTGGCTTTATCTTTTTGTGCTTCAGAATATTTAAAAAAAAAAAAAAAAAAAAAAAAAAAAGCTTTTTTGTACTACCCCAAGTGCTTTCATTTCTCTTCTGAAATACTGTTTGACAAATTCTGTTTGAGCACAATACCTATTTCCTACCTTGCTACTTATTCAACTGAATGACAGAAAAACGGTATTCAAGTATTACTACAGTGTACTAGTATACAATGATCGCTGCATGATGCTCAGAAGCTAAAAGCATAGATGCTTTGTCCCTTAAGTTTGAATTTTATTTCTTTCAAAAACAAAAATATTTTCAGCTAGAGGCATATATGTGGCCCTAATTCTGCAGCCCATAAGTTACTGCGTTCCCTATTACATCCATCGAAACATTGCCTCAGTTGCGTCTGCAAGATTTGCCTCCATCTACTACAGTAAGCAATACAATTCTCTACGTTTGCTTTTTTTAAAAAAGCAGGTATAATGCTGGTATGCTGCAAACATTAGTTGCACATCCAAATCTCTTTGTACGTGAGCAACAATTAGTACAAAAATTTGAATCTGTTTGCACAGAAATAATAGTTCTGTGAGATCGTGGGCAAAACAACATATAACTGTGGATTCTGCAGGAGTAATATCCAAGCCTAGCTCCTCCTCTGGGGAGAGAGAAGGAACCTAGTTCTTAAAAGCACAAGCTGTGTTACATTTTCAAAATGCCAAGTACATTTGCAATCAAAATTAGAAATTCTATATGCAACCCAGTCTTAATTTTGGAGGACTCATCTACTTCGCAGTCCTTTTATGGGAATAATAATTTTAAAAAACAACCCCAAAAACTTAACTGAACAATATAAAAGAAAACAAAACATGACTGCCTAGACAAAGTCAACTACTTGAGTTTGTTACAAATACCAGCTTGGCCAAAATCCATTTCAGGAGGCTGAAAACATAGCATGGCTGTTTATACCAAATTTACTTGTTCTTAAAATATTGCAGAAAAAGGCTCTCGAGATGGAAAGAGAGAACTGTTTTGATGAAACACCATCTCCATAACACATTTTCTCTTACTGTGCAACTGAATTGTATTTTTTTTTAAAACACCACCTGCACCTGTGCACGTCCATTAGAACTGTCAAATATATGCGTAATTATATTTACACACACACACACAAACACAGAGCACCCACAGAATTAACAGAGATGAAAATCTGAGTGGTAGAAGTCTACAGTTACTGAGAAAACCATGAAATGCCTCTACTGTGCTGGAATGCGAGGCATGCACTGCTCCACCATGGCAAAATTAAAAGGAGATTAAAAAGACATTTGGTCCACATCGCTAAGGGTAATGCTGTAGAGTACCAGACTGAAATAATAAGAAAACAGTGGTTAGGAAGGACAAGATCAGTGGATGGATTACAGTGATTAGAACAGTTATAAACAAGACAATGGTACTGTGATTCTCTGAAATACCATTGAAGGAATCAGCAGGAGCAGTAGAAGTCACAGGGTCTGGAGGAAGGGTGTTGGCAGCTAAACCTAGAACAGAGGGTGGGGTATTCTCTGATTCACCTACACAGCAGAGAAATCAGAGCAAAAAGAGGTGAAAGAAATTACTGAATAAGTTGAGGCAGGTGGAATTAAGCATAAACCGCATCACAAAGACAAGCTGGTTTCTTTCTCAAAGTATAAAAGACTTCTTTTATTATCATATATATTTAATTTCCTGGCTTTTTTGATGGCATACTGTGAAAACTATGATGTGAAATAGAGTTTGCCTTTTTAGAGTTAAGTATATTTGCACACTTTTTAAAAGAGTAACTGTCATATTTCATCATCACACAAACATGGATATTTTTCCCCATAACAACAGTTTATTCAAACCTGACAAATTCAAATAAGCTATACGATTTAAAACAGAAAACATGCATCTTTTTGAAATATAAAAGCAGTACATGACCGATTATGTAATAAAAAGAATTTGTTCTGAAGCCAAATCAAAAGAGCAGCAACAAAAAGTATGTGGGGAAAAAAACCAAATTATTTTAAACTGCACATGCTGCATAGTCATCTAGAAATTCCTGTCAGATTTTTAGAAGTACCAAACAAAAGCAGATCATCTTTTGCAAGGCTTAGACAGCACTCAGTCCTTTGGTGAATATTAAATTTGCTAACTGTGTGCGTGGGAAGACAATGCGGGGGAAGAGAATAAGGGAGAGAGAGCATAAATTTTAATTTTAGCATTTAGCATCCTCCAAACAGATTCTGGTTACTCTAATAAAATTATCTGCGTTCCTAAAGTTAGGAGTGACCTTTCTCCCCAGAAGGTATTAGAGAGAGGAAGCCTGGCAAGCAATTACAAAGCATTTATTCACGCCCCAAGGTGGTAGCCCCTACAGTATCACCCTAACTATAAAATACATCATCCTTACTATCTCCACAACCACATGCATTTTGCACTTCAAGATCTGCAATGCAGGCAGCTTGTTTCACTTACCATCTCTCCCTCCTGAGCCTGCAGCCAGTGCTCCTCCCCACGACCATCGCTTCTGCTTCTGTTCCAGCTGCTGGCTTCGTTCAAGGGACCGACGCATCATGGCTTCTAAACGTTCCTGGTTATATTGGTACAAAACCAGAAACCAAACCTGAATCAGTTCTTTGGGGGCTTTTTTTCTCTCCTTCTGAAACCATGATAAAAATACACAGTTCCCCTGTTGCTCCACGCAAGACGATTACAGGAGCTTGTTTGCAATAAAAGAAAAAGGACTGAATAAAGAAGGTATCAGCATGCTACCTACCTCCAGATATGTGTACCCTTTGTCTGCAAGCCACTGAGGTCACTACAGAGGCCTAAGTAAATAACACAGGTTGCATCACTGCCTAGCATCTGCTCCTGCTGGTGAGGCTGCTGCTGTGCTCTGGACTTAATTTGTATAAGAATAATGCTTGACAAGCATTAACTCCTTCTTGTCTATGCAGACCTCAGGATTTTTTTTCCATCCCTTTCTGAGCACAGCTAAATTGCTGCAATGCCAGTGGCTCCTCCTAGCCACGCAGATAAATGATCACTTCAAACCCAAAGTAGGTTACTTTGCAGGATGCCCAATTTATTTATTTATTTTTACAAAAACTCCCTCCTTTCTTCCACTATGTTCTTTACAGTCTAGGCATTTAAGAGCTTTTGATTCCCCCCTGTGTATTTTTTTAGTGCATGCCCAGATCNCTACCTTTAACTTACAGCTACATAAGGTCATCTTATTCCCTTCTCCACCACCTCCTAACTCTCACTCAAAGACCTCCACTCAGTTTTGTTCCCACCTCCTCCCTCTGCTAGTTTCTCAGTGGTTTATTGTTGTGGCAATGATCTCTATACCTTTTCTTTTCCTCCTTTCAAGCAGATAAAACTTGGTTCTTCCCCACTCACCGTTCCATCACCTACCACCCTCTTCCTTTCCTCCTCCCAGTATCTCATTTGCATCTGGCAACCTCTTCACCCTCACATTTCAGCAGCCCAACCCAGTCTACTCTTGCTGCCTCCAACTCCTGCCCCAATGGTTTTTAGCCCTTTGATCCTATTAGTATTTTTGGTCCTATTACTTGCTACCTTTGCTATGTCCTTCTGGTCTAGTATAAAACTCCTACTCTATCCACTTCAAACTCTTGATCCTGCAGGTTTCTGTGATTACATCATATCCCCATCGATTTCTATCAATCCCCTGCTCTGTCTCCAATATCTTTTGGTAACTCAGATCAACTGCGCGGAAAACCTCTCCTGCATCTCTTGGCCAGATTACTTTCTCTCACTGATGCATTACTTTAGTCTAGGTTTCCTATTCCTCTTCCCTGAGCTATTTTACCACAAAATTTCAGTCTTTGGTTCAAGCACGTCTCCTTCAGTCTCTGCACTGATGTCAAGCCTATTGTCTCTGACGGAGCTCCTTCAGCAGATCAGACCCAAATATCAGGCACCTCCAGTAATTACCATGCCTGGAACTTTTATGCACGTACCTGTAAGCTTTGTGTTACCTTCCTGGGGCTCTGTCTACAGTCACTGGCTTTCTACAATGCCAGATGTCCTCTCATCATCTTCTGGTTATCTGCAATACACTTTTGTCTCTTCCAAATCTTTGAAGAATCTCTTCTATTACCATGACTTCCAGTAATTTATTTCGGACCTAATTTTTTCTACCTCATCCAACCCTGCTACCAATTATCCATCAATTTCAATAGCAAGCCACTACCTTTTGTCTTTAAGCTCTCTTAATTTTATTACAAATCACTCGTACCATAAAGAATTCCATTATATTACCCTCTATACAAAGAGTGAAAAAAGGCAATTTTTGCATACCCTTTCTATTATTCTCAGCTCTCCTGTCCCTGTTACCTTTCGGCCAGGTGACCCGCCCTGCTGTTACAATTTCTGCTGCCATCTCCAGGAAGACGATCTTTTGGTCATGTGTTTTGAGCTCTCACTTCAGTTTTGTCTCCCTTCTATGTCTTTAGCTCATGCCCTATCAGGTAACATCATTCAAAGACCACTTAAAGCAGGCAGCTGCTTCTCCACCCTCCCTCCCCCCTTTTCCCCCCCCTTCTGTCTAGTCAGTGCCATCAGTGTCCAGGCAGGCACACAAATGCGCACTCTGCCTCTTTCCTCCTCCTTTTTCTCCCTGCAGAGCAAACGCACAAAGCATTACAAAGCTCAAGCACAGCCTCTTCTGCAACAGCACATAAAACCCCCACAGTTTTGAATACCCTATCACTTCTTGTCTGTACTTTGGGCGTGACAAGAAAGCAATCTTCCAGTCTCTGGAATCCAAAGTCACTCCCCTCTGATTTAGTTTGCTACAGTTTTTCTTTCTTCTCTTACTACTTGATGCAATTTTCACGTTTAAAACCTGTGTGTGCTGGCTTTCCATTTCAAGTTCACACTTTTTGCCTTTAACTTCCCACATCCCAACATTAATTTAATTCTGTTTGAGTCCCTTTTCTGTACTTACTCTTTCCAAACCTCACCTCCTATTTCACCACCAGTTCTCTGCAGTCTGCTTCTTTTCATTACCTTCTACTACGCATCTTGCTCCAATATACCTTTCTACCCACACTCTTTACAAAGGAAAATGACCCTCCCATTTCTTTCTCATGAAAGCATATACTTATACAGAATCTTTCTTTCTTTCCATATTTAATGAATATTGTTACACATTAATCAAAAAAGATAAGATGAAAGCAGTCAAGTTTCAATTATCCGGGTGATTTATGGTGGGTTTTTTTGTTTGTTTGGTTGGGGTTTTTTTTTTTTTTTTTTTTTTTTTTTTTTTTTTTTTTTTTTTTTTTTTTTTTTTTTAAATGCTGTTTGGAGCAAGGACTATCAATATTCTGTAGTTTGCAAACCACAGAATACACTTACACCACCTACTATGAAAGCACTGTGTTAAGAATAAAATGCATGATGAAATAGATTAAAGAAATTAAATTATTTTTCATACATATTTGAAAGCCCATGCTACCCATAATCTGAGGTTGAAATCTTCAATTACATGATGTGGAAAGGATCTTTCATTTTCATTTGCAAATAGCCTTTCATTAAAGCACTATAGAACATAATTATTAAACCTCATGAAACCCTGCAGATATAGCTTAGATAAAGAACAATATGAAGGCCATTTTTCACAAAGAAAGGATAGTTATTTAAAAAACATTTTAAGTTAGCACAAGACTAAAAAACTAAAGAAAACGATAAGACACATGGAAGCATAGCATAAACAACTCATACATTAATAATTTGGTCTGTGACAAATACTAAACAAGACAAAGCATTCCTTCATCAGCAAACAATGTGCAAAACCCTTCCTGTCTATGTTACAGATGAAGTACCTTCTTAAAAACATATCAAACCATGCATGTGATCCTCATTTGGGAACTCTAACAGCTATAGATACAGGAAATAATCTCTGCACTAAAGATATAGCAAGCTTCCACAAAAAAACTATCATGTTACAAAGTTTTGCATGTAGGTTAAATTAAGGATGAGTAAAACCATAAAAAGAGAGCCATCTCCTGCTAGTATCTAAAATACGTGTTACTTTCCAAAATCTGTAGTTATTCATCCAGGTTTTCCTCAGACTAAAGCAACAGAACAAACGTTTGCACTGCCTGAATTAAGGAAAAAAAAAAAACCACACCAAAACAAAAAACCACCAAAAAACCCCCACCCCCAAAACCCCCAAAACAAAACCAAAACCACGCAAAACCAAACCAACCCAAAAACCAATAGTGAGAATACATGTAATGTGACTGAAGCACTTACCTTTTCTCTTTCTAAAACATGACACACATGTGAAAACAAGGAAAAAAATTCATTTTACAAGTATTATGACTTCAAATAATTTGTGCAAACAATTCTAAACCAATCTGCCTCATATCTAGAATACAAACATCTAAAAGAGCCCCAAAAACCTCTTTCTCTTCACTTCAGATATTCATCAGTAAGTAGCTTACTGTCTCCTGACATTATCAGTTGGCTTCATCTTTTGTTGCTATGTGGAAGAGCCACTCAAAAGAGCTCTGTTATTTTTGATTTAAAGAACACATTAAAAAGCAATACAGTATTTTTAAATTTAACTACCCTTCCGAATAGAATTAATTTCTACTCTCAGCCAATTACAATTACGGGTGTGTAGAAAGGGAAAATTTATTAAGGGTGTGTGCAAAGAACAACACGGGACAAATGAAGACTCTGTGTTAAAAAGTACACAGGCAGCTGCAGCAGCAAGTAATGGCAAGGGGGGAGCAGAGGACAGTCGGTGTCATAATGAAGACTAAACTCTTCTCCTCATGTCCACTGCACAGCAAATTGAGAGACTGCTTGCATAGCAATCTCAACCAGTGTGCAGCAAAATTTTTGTATTACTTGTGCAACTGAATTCCACTCAGTATGAATTACAAAAGATGTTTGGAAAGCGGTTATTATTTCCATATATTATAATTCAAAAAGTAATTAACTTTGAATGATAATATAGTAAGTAATTAACGCTATAACATCTTGAGAGTTTTTCACTCTCTTGTGTTTAAGTGCATACTTTTTACAAATGTAACAAATAGCGCATGTGCACCAAAACAATCTCTCCAATGCTGCAGGATACTCTTTTCCATTTAGCAGTTGTTACATCAATCTTTCAAGTTTCAGTGCTGGATTAGATTTGATGCTATCAGTAGCGATTCATTTAAACATTAGTATGTTGGTAGGATCAGTACTAATTTTATCAATTTCCTTTTCAACAAAATCTGATGGTTTTATTAAAAATGGATCTTCAACAAGATGGATGTTATTGCTCTTATTCGCACTAGCATCCTTGACATGGCCTGTACAAGCGATGTTCATATTGTCTTATGGAATACAAGAGCAGTAGAAGAACACAGCTTCTACGGAGACTTCCCAATACCCTGTGTACAGCTAGACATTTATTTGCAACATATTCCCAAGTCACATGGAAGTTCAGGATAGGGAAAGGGAAAAAATTATTTTAAATGAACAAGGACTAGCTTTGCTTTTATCCAGTCCCAAAGCTACTGGATACTTACTGTTAAAAGCACCTCTTTAGTAGCTTGTGTTGAACAACAGCACGGTTCTTTCCTCAAGGCCCAGGGACTGCTTTTACTAAAGGAAGTGGGCAGCTTTAAAAGTAATATGGAGGGAAGGGCAGTACTACTGAAGACCTCTACAGATAATAAAGTTGCAGTCAATGTAGACAAGACAATTTTCAGACACATTTATCCGGTTCCTGTCTGAGGAATTAGATACACTTCCATTATGCTCTGCAACAAGCTCCAGCTGCCCCAGAGGGGAGCTCTGCCAGAACTCCTCCATTCCCATCAACACAGACTTTAAAACCACCATCTCTTATCTGGCACTGTAGAGGGGAAAAAGTAAGCAAAATAAAATCAAGCTTTAGCCACCTCCTCTTTGAGAAGCCCTTTGCATGCAAAGCAGCCAAGCAGAGGATGCTCTGATGTAGGAAGCCAACAAGTCCCCACAGTTTAAGAGCCATCCTTCTCTGTCAAACTTACAGATGCAACAACAATATTTTCTAGAGAGAGATTTATATAAACTGTTCCTATCACAAATATGCACTGCCTTCTGCTGTGTTAAAAAGCAAGGACAAAAAGACTTCAGGAAGATACAAAGGACAACCAATAAGGCAGAGAACAAGGAAGAAAATCTCTCCGCTTGGCACTTCAGACACCTGATGAGCCGGTAAAATGGGTGCTCCAGTCCCCACCCAGTGTAAACCAGTGTTAAAAGGAGAAACACTGAGGACATGCTGCAGTACACTGGCTCACTGGCCAGGGCATCATTCCCCCCACCCTCCCCAGTGTGGGAAATACAGGTTCAAAGCTCTTCCAGTAAAGAAGGCCTCAAATGTCCAGAATGACTCATGAGTAGTGAGTAACTTGCAATGCCCAGGGAGCTGCAACTTCATCACCATCCTTATTCAGACCTCCACTGCTACTATGCATATAGGGTTTGAGGGGCTCATCAGAAGAGCTGGGGCATGGGATTTGGCAGATCCTTTAGTAGAATTCAAGTGGAATTTGAGAAATGAGGGAATGGCAAGTAACCATGAAGGGAAGCCAGGAGGTGGTGGTGCCTCCTTTTCCCAGTTTCCTTCTTCCCTCATCCTCCCCTGTTCTATAGATTATTCCCCTACGCACCCTTCCCTCCTTCAGAGGAAAGGGAAGGGAAGGGAAAGGAGCCAGGCCTGGGCCTGCCTTGGCGCCCAAAAGGCTTTGGACAGCTTAAGCTTGAAGAACCAGCTCAGTGAGCAGAGCTAGGAGTGGTATTTGTATTATGACCAAACACTTGGAGGCAGCCTTTCTCTCACCATTAGAGAAGTCTCCTATTGCATGTACAGGGTGTTGGGGAGCTATAACAGGCTTGCTGATGCTTGGGAGAAACATCACTGCGTGCTCACCCTCTTACGTCCATCTCTGGGCAAGTGCAGAAGGCCACAACAGGAGATGGGGTCCCACTGAACAGACCCTTTGGGTCTGACCTGGCACAGCCTCTCTTATGTCCAACAACCTTGCTCTCATTTCTCCAGCACAGGCAAACCATGCAAGCAGGCAGTTGCTCACTCTTCCTACACCTCTCTGCCTCCGTGCCCCACTCTGGTGCAAATTTTGAGGACAGGGGTTTGGAAGTTTTTGTACTTGCCACTTTCCCTTACAATCCCCATAAAGGGGATCAATTTTGCTTAGCCTCAAAAGGTTATTACACAGCAGAAAACACTAGGGAAGGAGCACGTCCGGTCAATGATGTTACCACAGAAGCAGAGAGACCTCCTACCCTTTGTTTCTGATTTTTTTTGCCTTTTTCTTACCAAAATTTGAAACAAACCACATGGCAAAATATTTTCAAATGAATTCTCAGCTATTATACAGAAGCCACAATCAGTATATTACAGTTGAAAGAGGAATGGCAGGATATAATCTTCTCTTCAGGTTAAAGTGAAAAATCAAACAACAAAAAAATTTCAGTGGACAGCAGTATGTTATTCTGATCCCATGCAGAAGTGGTTTACCTCTCTTGCAAAGATATTCTGATCAAAAGGAGCAGAAAAAAAAAGGAAGGTTAATAACTGCGGATTTCTAGAGCTTTTTTATCTAGGAATTAGGGAAATGTCTTCTTTTGGCTTTTTTTTTTGTAAACCACTGCCCTCTTTTCCAAAAATCATTAATTCTTCATCAGTTGCAGTGCTAGTGTTTCCTACAGAATGTCATGTGGAGACACACACACATTGCATTCAGAGATCTGCATCAGAAGTTGGACTCACTAGAGCAAAAAAGAACCTTAAACAATCTCAGCAGGGAGAATACAAGAGAGGAAGGGTACGAAGATGCTTCAAAAGATATATGATTCTGTTCTGTGCTAGAATTTTAAACCACCCTAGATTCTTCACTGCTTTAAGTAGGAAGTTCTGATTTTATGTGACTAAGGAAAATGAAACAACACATTTTCATAAACACTGGTTCAGTTTCAGGGACAGTAAACAAAACAGTAAGAAAAATCTTTCCCTTTTATGGAAACACTCATCTTTAAAAACTACCTTCTGGAAAGCTGGTGCTTTATCATCTGACAGTCAGAGTCCCAGATATGCTAGCATAAGTAGATGACTATTCTGTGAGATCAGACAAAAATCAACAGACAAAAAAAGCTTTGGAAAGTGTTTTTGAGGTACAAGCAGTAGTAGAGTACTTATAGCTGTGGTGATTTACATTTGCAGCTCCTGAAGTAATGCCCACATGTCTCTGGGCCAAAAACCCCCAAACCAACCCAAAACAAAAAGAGAAGATCAACATTCCGTGCATGTCAATATTCAGCTATGTTTAATGCTACCATACATAGTTGCTCTGCCGTACATCTCCCAGAGGGCCTTACCTCCTCCTCTTTAAGCTTTTGTCTCCGTTTTTCTTCAACAGCTGCTCTCTTCTGCTCCTCTCTCTGCCTCTGTTCCTCCAGTCTTCTCCATCGCTCCTCCATTTGCTTTTCATATTGAAGTTTTGCTCTCCTCTCCTTCTCCAGTATCTGCTGTTCCCTAGCAGCTTAGGCAGAGAAAAAGGTGCTTTTCACTTTATGCAAATTTTCTTCTGCTTTAAAATTATTTGATAACATTACACAATAGTGTAAAACAACAAATAAAAGGACACAGGGTTTTAGTCCACTAAGATCAAAAACATAGTGCACAGAAGTGCTGGAATGATTAGTAAATCTAAGTGATTTGCTCAATAAATAGGGAAGCCCTTTGTACGCAAGGTGACAGTTTGTGCCCCTTATCTATGTAAAAACAGTGTACAGAATAGTTAATAACTCTTTTTTGTTTATGTTTCAAATCCCCCTGTAGCTTAAAGCCAAGTTCTTTTTTCAGACATAACAAATGTTCCCAGTAGATTTTAAAATTAATCAGTTACACATGTTGAAGCAAAAGCCCTTGGAATTTCTTTAAAACTGTGCTTCTCATTATGGGGCTGCCTTCAAAATAAATACATGAAAACAACATACACTACATTTTTTATGAAGCTTTGAAAATACACCATTCTGCTCATAATTTGGTGCTACATCGTTATCCACTTCTGCCTCTTTGCATGAAAAAAAATTACTTTTGTTATTGAGGGTTTGCCCAGTTTTTATTCCAACTGGGGTCATAATCTTCTTGAGACATTAGCTTGTTACAAAAATTCAGACTGCAACATTACATACAGGACTGTTGCTTCAGGTTTACATAGGAGAACAAGTAGCAAAAGTTAATGTGACAAATCATGAAGAAAAATCCACTTCTCATGCAAGTGTATTCAATAAAGAGGCAGGAAAGAGGATTTCAGTAAGCATGCCTACATACACGCAAGCCTGTAATGTCACATACCAACACACATACAGCCGATATCAAAGAAGGAATATTCTCACAGTTGCCAGGCCAAGAACTTGAAAGTTAGGGAAAGCCAGAATTAACACTGTTTATACAAGAGCTAGTCCTTCATCCTGCTCACTTATGCAGCCTCAGTCTGCTTTTTCAGTTCCTGTTTCCTTGTACAGCAAATTTTCGCCCTTCTAACTCTCTCTCAGTGTTTTCCCATTGGTCCTAGGCTCTTTCCCAGCCATCTCAATTCCCTCTTCTCAGATCAGACTTTTTCCCCTCAGCTCCTGCCCCAGGCTCTTTAACCACAGCCATAACCTTCAGTCCCTCTTAGCCCCACTCCACCCTCAAGCCCTTGGTTTAAAACCAGAGTCCCTCCAACACCAGATCATTTTCCAGCAGTTGCATTTCTTTTCCTTGAATACTGGATCCTCCAAAAATACTTCTTCCTCACACCCAACCTGCTTTACAGAACATCATCTACTTTATTCTTGTTAGAAATACAGTTGATGTTGTCTTCCTCTTTTGCCTTATGAGAATTCACTATTCCTCCCCGCCCAGGACAGGGCAGTATGAGAGGGGTGTCAGTGCTGCAGGTGAGCCTGGACTTGTACGCATAAAGAATCAGACTTCTCAAGACATAAAAAGTTACCTCAGAGACAGTGGAAGACAAGAGACCAGTCGCTAATTGTTAACAACTACTAGCCACATCAGATAGAGCAGGTGAAAACAGCATGCTGGAGTTGATAAATACCAAAAATAAAGTGAGGTGTCCACAGACTGTGCTAAGATTACCTTCTGAGTGAGTAGGTGAAACCTGGGACTGATTCTGGACAGAGAAGCAAACCATTCTGTCATCATGGACATACATACAATTCTTGTTCCTTAATTTAGGGATATTAAACCACTGATTAATGAGTTTTGGCTTTGGTGAAAAGGTTATTCGCTATTGCTGCAAAGCACCTGCTGGCTGCATAAAGATCCGTCCTTCTGGGGAACTTGCTGCTTTTTTCTGAACTTCTAAAAGAAATTTGCCACAGACAAACTGTGACCAAAACACAGAGCTCCCCATTCTAGAAATGATCTTAACCCTAAAAAGAAAGTGTGCTTCCAGAAGGCACGTATGATATCTGGAGACAAGAACTGCAGCCAACACCTTCCAAATCCCCTGGGCCAACCACTCCCAGATTCTCCAGCTTTCAGTTTCCCTCTCATCTCCTCTTTTGCTTTTTCATACAAGTCCTTTCCAATCTACTCATCATATCACGTTCTCAGGAACCAGCAAAGAAGGGATAACCAAGAGGACAGAGGAGATAGTCTGGACTAAGTATACCTGAAAGAGATGTAAGCTACAACTCAGGCTGGTGCATGCCCCATGTAGACAGAACCTCTGGGGAGATTAAGTGCTAAACACCAGCAGATTTCACAGGAACTACCAAAAGGAATCTTGCTTACCAAGTCCACGGTACTAAAAATTTCAAGTCACTGGTCTCAAGCCTCAGGTTTTTTCAAGACATGGTCAACAGTTTGTTTGTTTGTTTATTTATTGCAAGAAAAACAATATTTTCCTATGATTGTTTCCACAGGTGTCCATACTGGTTTAGTTGACATTTCCTCAAAATATATGCCTAGCTTAAATTTTACAAAATCATAAAACACTGACAATTCCTTCTGATAGGTATTGTCAGGT
>WAAD01011215.1:47277-73741 GCA_013389945.1 Fregata magnificens | reverse complement strand
CCTGGAGGTAGTAGAAGATTGAAACCAACTATTTTAAAAACTCTGAAATCAATGCTTATGTTATTCAGGAAATGTATTAATAATTTTTCTCATTGTCTTGAAAGATTAACCATTTTAAAACATATGGAAAAGTATCTGCTTTATGCCATACTTAACAACTCTATGATATCTTTTAATATGGCTAAAACTTAATAGATTAAAATTGAGGCTGTTTCACCACATCATCCTACATATTACCCTGAGTATTATTCAAGGCTTATTTGGTACTTTTACAAATCAGAATCCCAACAGTCAATATCTTGCACATAAACCTATATTCAAAAGTACATAAATCAAAGAAGAAAGTCAATTTGTAACTACAGAATATTAAATACTTGAATGAAATCAAAGAAGACAGATTATTTTTTATAATTTAAAAGTAGTAATATAAGCAATAGAGACTAGGAACAGACTGAACCACAACATTTAAAATTCAGAACAGAAAAAAATGTCACAGAACTTAAGCATATTAACAGAAATAATACATACACCTCCTGCCATCTTACCAAGGTATTTCTCCCTTTCTTCTCTTCTCTCCTTTGCCAGTCTTTGTCTTTCATCAGTTTTTAGAAATCCATCAATGGCTGAAGTCAGAGAGAGGGGGAGGAAAAAAAAAAAAGTGTTAAAAAAGTGTTAGTAAAACTAAAGAAGCATCCAAAAGAACTAAAAAAATCCACCAAAAATAAATCATATCTACTGCATTTAACAACTCCAACAATAAAAACGATTTTGCAGTTGTATGTGGGCAGGTTAACAAGCTGGGATTTGGATACATCTTGAGCACAGTCTCCTACCTACTGCCGAACTCCAAGCACAGTTCCTCAGTGTAAATGCCTGACTCTGCTTCTCAGAGCAAACAAGCATGCTGTTAGTGCTTGCTTTAAAATTTAAACCTTTCTTGAGGAAAACCATAAGGATGCAATTAACATGTATTCATCTTTGTTAATAACCTCATTTTAAAGTTTTTGGCTAAAAAAGAAAAAGGGAGTTCAGAAAAGCAGTAAAAGCGCTATGCAGCTCTCTTACAATCTAATGCTATGTGGAGTCCCAGCCTTCATATTTATGGCTTAACACAGCCCCACAGCTTCCTTGCCCACAGGAAACCACTAAGGCCAGCTCATTTCAACAACCAGCAATTAGCACTGGATGAGGCTACGAAGGCAGCAGCCCTCCTGCCCTCTTTTCCAGGTAGGAAACACTTTGTTTCCTCCTCGAGTTGGTATCTAAATGCAGGTTACTTGTTTGGGAGGAGGTTGCCTAAGGATGTTTTGTACCTGGATCCAGACACCCCAGTTCTTTGTACAGCATGAGCTACCGAAAAGCACAATTTAAGAAGGCAGGCAGGCAGAGCATGACACACGAGGTGCCTTGGGGTCACCTGCCTGTGTGTCCCGGAACAAGCAGCCAGACAGACCTTAGATCAACCTTCTGCAATACCACGGGTGAGCTCACCAGCTAGTGACTTCACAGACCAGCTAGAGGATGGTATCCTTTTAAACAGCTGACAGGACCCTCAGTGCCCTCCTTTCTCTCTTTGTTTTCAGGGTCTCCTGGGTTCTTAGCAGGGCTGCAGCACAAACAGGCACAATGTCTCACAGCGTAGTTTACATCCTTCGCAATCATTATTTGGGCTCCCTACTGAGTTACTGAATTATAATTAAGTCCCCTCCCCTTTCACTCTAAGAACTGCAGTTGTTAATTTTGTCAGATAAATACGAGTGGAAAAGTTACTTAGATTGTAACCCCGACTCTCTTCCTGAAAAGTCGCACTTGCAGGCTCCTCTCTGAAGGCATCGTGTCTGTGGGAGCAAAGATTCTGCATAGCAAGTGCCTTTCTGTAAAATGCACAGTTCTGTAGGAAGGCTGAAAACCAGCCTCGGTGGTCCCTTGTGACTGGTGAAAAACACAGCTCTGAGCTGTCACCCTTCAGAATAACAGCTTGCTCTTTCCCCAAGCAACACCATCTCTAATCCCCCTCTGCACACACAGACGGTGACTACCTGACAGCAGCCTGGCCTCTGGAAAATTGCGATTATAGCTCCCAGCTGGTTAATTACAACTAGAATTTGTGGGTCAAATAAATATCTATTTATTACCAAAGACTCATCCCTGCTTCCATACTAGTCCACTTGTTTGTTCACTTGGCTACCATTTATTGCCAAATTCAACAAGCAGGGAGGAGAGGAGGCAGCTCAGTAAAGCAACCATGGCGAAGGTTTGCAACTACTTTGAAAGGGCCTGCAATAAGAAGCCAAGAAGGGGAATCCTGTTGTCAGCATAGTTAAATTACAGCTCCAGTGGAAAGTTTTTCAGCGATCTGAAAGTCATAACAGCTTGAAACCTACAATTTAGGCTAGAAGCAGCAGAGGAGGTGAAATCAAGACCAGATCAAGAGCCCAAGGAGGGAGGACTGAGCTTTGGAGCAAGTGGAGGCTGGAGAAAGGGAAAGAGGCAAGCAGAGGCAGGAGCTAAGGTCTTCTGTGACAAGGGATGTAACTCAGATGGAGAGGTGGAACCTGAAGTATGGAAACCAGGATGGGGATAAACTGGAGGGATGGAGAGAGGAAGAGCAAGACAGTCCATGCCCACGGATTATGTTCACAAAATCCTGCACTGACTCTCATCACTCTCCTGCTTTCAGCAACTATCTATGAAACTGACTGGCAAAAACGTGTCCCATTATGCTTGTCAATAAAACTACAGGAAACTTATCCCTACTTTGATTGCTTCATGAACACAACTGGCAAAAGTGGATCTAAAAGCTCTGGCCTGGCTCACAATTGCCATAACTATCTAAAGTTGACACACAAATTTTCAGGTTGGCTTTCTCAAGAGTTTGGATGTCTCAACCCCACCCAGGTAATATTAAAAGAAGATCACAGCTATAATGCCAGATACTTAAGAAATGAGGATGTATCAGAATTGAAGCAGTCTACACAATCCTTATTTTGCCTTTTACACATATGCATTTTTTCCTTTTATGTCCCTTCACTTATTCAGTGCATAGGACGAACCTCCTCAAGAGGTGAACCAAGTTCCAAGTCATTATCCAAGTCATTAGCGCTTCTTGCTTCATTTCTTTCTGAAATTGGAAAGTAGACAGAACTCTAATCTGAAGTCTGTCTTGGAGAACAGCACTCCAGACGTGGCTATGTCACAGGTGAAACAACAAATAGGCGGAATCACTGCTCATTACACGTGCAACACACCAATGCGCAAAAAAACGTGTGGAGGAAAATAGTATGTAATCTAATAAGTATAGGCATCAAATGCATATGCATGCAGCAAGGGTAGCATTAGAATAGCACTGGCATCCTCAATACAAGCATTTCTTAACTCAAGTACTTGACTTCACGAGTTAGCATGCCTGCCAAAAACCAGAAATTTTCTTGCCTTCAGAAAGTAAATATAGCTTTGAAGGACAGAATAACTATTCCCTGGGTAATAACTTGTACCTTGGGATGATTTTAAGGCCAAAATTAGCATATTTACTACACATCTTCATATAATATACATCATAAATGTAATGGGCACAGCAGTTACCTGTAGCAAGAAATTTGATTAACGAGAGGAATTCAAATTCTGTTCGGTAAAGCAGACTGCAAGCTAGCGCAGGTAACTACCACAAAAATAACATAACGCCATCTCTGTTTCATAACACGAACTGCCAGCAGAGGGCAGAACAAGGTTTGAATAAAAAAAGAAAACCGCACAGCAAAAAAACTTTCACTGTGATAAGTGACCTCAGGTTAATATTTTGTATACTCAGCTTTACCTTCAGCCTTCCTCATATTTACAGCTAAGCCTCTGATCCCTCAGTTAGAAAGGCGTGTAGCAGCAAACGACACGTTTAAGAGTCAGGATGTAAACGCAGGCTGGTTGTGCCTTCTGCCAACCAGAGTAATGAATACAAAGAGACACTGGCAGAAAATTCTCTAATAACCCTTTATTCCCAGACTTGTAGAAGAATAAGGAAACTGCTCAAGTAACAACATTAAAGATTCTACTGTAAGGAAGCACATGCACACACACACAAATTCCTGCTACTTCTACTCCATCTCCCAGCCCTCCCCAAAAGCCGCTTTTCCAAAGAGTCCTCGCTCTCAAAGGCATGTGTCTAACCGCTGGGCTAATTCCTTGAGATTGTGCCTAATTTTTCGACTGAAGCTGCCCCTCTGTGACTTTGTTACAACAAGTATTTCTAAAGAAAAAGATGATAACTTAATACCAGTTAAAATGTCAGCAGTAGTCCTGCAGCAGTAATATACCAGCTAATGCTGCAGGACTCTTCCAATACTTTAATGTTACTTTGAAATAAATATTCACAGAAGTAAAAACTGACATGTTAATTGCTACTTCAACCCTTTTTGATGGGCAGCATAAACGTATTCAGACTGGTTAAACAGTGCTGGAACATGTCCACACACACTCTGCTCTGCTCCACATATTGCTTGCGTAAGCCTATTGGTGGTTGCTCAAGACAGAGAGAAAGGTTGTCGTGTCCCGATGAGACACAAGGCAAGCCCTGTCTTTTGAAATCCGTATCCTGTTTCTGGTTGAGAGAACAAGTAGTCGAGCAGGAGGATCACGTTACTGGAAGCTGAGAGTACATCTCAGAAGGACCAACCAGCTGCTTGGACACCTCCTCTCCTGAAATTTGCACCTGAGTAACTGCCAGTGGGTAGGACGTCCATTCATTTTTTTTTTTTCCTACTTTGTTGTTGAACCCACATACACTTCTGTCCTCTATAATCTCCCACAGCATTTGGTTTCACAACGTATTTATATATAGCAGATATCGAAGCCCTTGATAGCAGGCATCCCAACACAGAAGGAAAGTCAGCTGGGGATCTGAGTCCAGCTCTAGGTAACAGTGTTCAGCATGTTCATACGTAGGCCTTTGGCTGTCCTACATGACCACGGTTCAACACATTTAGACCTTTGCCCACTCTATGTGAGACTGTCCAACATATTTAGACCTTTGCCACAGTATACATCATCTACACTGACGTTGCTGCGTTGTTGAAACTCCCGGTTTGGATGAAGTCTTGCCAATGGGTGGCCTTGCAAGGGATGTGGTGAGGTGGTCTATAGAGCAAACCAGACAGCGATACTGCTGCACTTACATCCACCATTCTGCTGGCAAACTCCACTGTTTCAAATAACGTAATCTCAATCTATAAAATCAAGGTTTTGCTCCCTAAAAACCAGCTTTCTCTCCCTTGAGACTGTTCTTTGAGACAATAAAGAACAGACTTTTCCACCTGCCACTGCTTCCCTCTGGGTACTACTGAATGAAGAAATGTGATATTCTTCAAGTTTTCAGTGACTGACTATACTGTGAGGGGAAAAAAGTTATAAAAGTGCATGTGACTGGACCTGGATGACAGCTTCTATTGGCAAAAGGCACTTTTTCTAAATTGTAATTATGGTATACTGCTGAGAGGCTTTCAAGTAGTCAAGACGCAAACACCACAAGGGCTTTCCAAGTATGTTCAATAAGATTTAGTGGATCATCCCCTTTTTTAATAATTGTCTTTTAAAAAGTTTTCTGTAATTTAAAAAGCTGTTTATTGTATTGCACTCAAAAATCTAAATACAAAGTATCAGAATTTTTCCAGTTTCAACTACTTAATTTTATTTTTATGTTTGCCAGGCAGGACTTCAAATACAATCAGAAAAGAAAAAAGGGACATTTTCCATTCTGTCTAATTAAAATATCAGGATGGGTATCTGTTGTTATAAAGATGTTAAGTAGATTAAGTCATTAAAGGCAGACTCAGTTGCCAAACACAGTGACATTTCAGACACCCCAGGCTAATTGTCTGAGATGTGGCCTGGCAGATAGGACAGAGAAGCTGTCAGGGACCTGCATGCTCTGGCTAAACAGCTAGGACACAAAGCGTCACTAGGTACCTACCTTATGTTCCTGATCCCCACCCTAAATCTTCCAATTATTCATTTGAATCAAGAACTTCAGCTGTGCACCCATGCTTACATAAAGATTACAGTAGCAAAATATATCCTACTGGTATGTTTATTTAAGTTTAAGGTGAAATCACTCCAAAATGCTGGCCAAATAACTTTAGAATTATACATGAAGTACATATAGGTCATTTGGTGATCACATATAACAACAAAAATGTCTGAATTATTGCATGGGGAGGGAAAACTTGCTAAAATATAAAAGGCAGATCTTTTCAGTCTTGCATGAGCCCACAGACATCTAATCAGCTTCATAGGATTGCGTGCTTTATGTACAAACAGTGTGCACAGCCATAACAGTGCCCCACACTCCAGGGGGTATCAGGCAGACACAGCAGATGCATCTCAAGATCACTGGGGGAACTGATAAGATACATTAGCAGAATGTTTTTACTTATGAAAACACTAGATAAAATAATAACATTAGATTAATGAATTAGTTTACTGAACAGGTCCTTACCAGACAGCCCACCACACGGTAAACACATACAAAGCAGCAGCACTATGTCAGTGTGTGTTCTACATTGCTGTTTTATTCATGTGCTTCTGTAATCTATCAGGCAGAAAGGAGTCTGGAGGCTTAACCAGAGCTTGCCAGTGTCTTTCTCCCAGATTTAATGCACACCAACATTCATAGCTGTATTTTTTCAAACTACATCACACCCCAGACCCATTTGGAACCTATAGGTAAGATCTCCCCCCTCTTCTAGCCTGTCCCTGCAGCTTCTTACTGCAGGCAATTACAAAAATTGCACAAATAGGGAGGTGAATGGTGGAGATTAAGCCATAACTTAACATGGAGGTTTTTTTTAAACTTCAGTTTCTTCAGAATAAACCCTGCATCACTCATGTTTATGAAGACAGAAATTTAAATATATAATTTCTAAGTTCAGCAGTTTCTTTAAAAACCTCTGTATTCCTACCTTTGTCAATACAGATCCCAATTAATTGTTAACCTTACTACAATTGAAAAATTTTGTCTTCAAAAAGAAAAGTCTATATATGTGAATGCATATTACATATGAAGAGAACTTTTAGTCAAGTAGATACAAAAATTTTAATCTTACTCGTGTTCTGTAATCTTTTACTATTTATGAACAGTAACTTTAATAGCAGATACTGATATATTTGAACACACAAATTCCATTTCATAACTATTTTTGTATTTACTGTATGACTGCAGCGAACTTGAAAACACTTTCAGTAACTTCACATGAAACTTAAATGAAAAAAATCTTTTCAAGCACTTTCAGAAGTAGTGTCATTTCCCTGAGAGGTTCATCTTTGTAGCATACATGCAAATACACACATGCCGAGTTAACTAACTATTAAATGATGGACATGTATGTCAGGTATTATATGCTGCAGAATAAATCCTGTGCAAAGACACTTACAGATAGTAAATAGGGATAAAGGACAGACCTGCCTCTCTATCCTACTCCAAGGGAGTATATTATACTCCCTTTCTCTACACTAATAACACTTTCCAAGACTTGATTCACAAGGGGGAGGGAGAAAGGAGACAACAAAGAAGGGGGGTTCCTTTTGCTTATTATACATCTTTCATCCAGCAATTAGTTACCAATGGGATTATTCCTCTGCCAGCAGACAAACGGGCAACTATTGTTAATAGCCTCATATAAAATTTTAATACAAAATAAAATGTTCATACATGTAAACATTACATCCAGAGCCTTAGCTAACAGTTCTTCAGTGCTCTACTGCTAGCTTCAAAGTAGCTACCGCTCTAGTAGCCATCAAAGGCGGCACAGTTCTACCACTGGCTCTAAAGCAACCTGGCAGGTGGGGACCCAACCAGACATTCATGCCACTTCTGCTCTCATGCAAGTCTCAAGAATTTTATCTTTTGCAGAATATCAGCAGAAGCAGAATTTAGCATCAAGATGTTTCTACAAAAAAGTTGAGAGTTGACTAAAAATTCTGAAATTTGCAACATTAGATGAAAGGAGAAGAAAAGTAGCAAGAAAAATAGAGGCCTGAAGATGCTCATTTATTTTTTTGTTGTTACCAAAATGTCTAGTCATTTTCCTAATTGCAACTGATTTGAGTTACACATTTGCAGTATGATTTAAGTTTATAGACAATTTCCAGAGCTGTTTTATTAAAAAAAGGACATTGCACAACATCAGAATCACAACTATGAATTATTTTTAAGACTTATCCTTTAAAATAGTTTAAGCAAGGCTTTTGGGGGGGGCTTGTGTTTTTGATGGTTTTTGGTTTGGTTTTTTTTTTGGGGGGGGTGAGAGGGTTTTGGGACAGTTGGGGTTTGGGGATTTTTTTTGTTTGATTATTTTGCTTTTCCCCAACTTGCTTTAAAAAAAAGATTTTTCTAGTAAACGTAGAAATTCTCAGTATAAAACGCAGATAATCAAATTTGAAGATGCACTTATTAAGACGTAGGAAAATTATTGTTCTTAAAATTTATCCGGTCACAACTTTAATTATATTATCAGAAAAAGCCCTCAAGAATATTAACCAAAAATAACAACATAGCCCTTTCGCGCTTCAGATACCTAACTACCAAGATTTATAATGAGGAGTGGAACAAGAGAAGAGCGTAATCCAAAAGGAATTCATGCATTCATAACACTATCCTGATAATGGATTCATCCTACACACACACTGTGTCCAAGGAAAGCCATCCTTTTCAAACCTGCTCCCTGAGCAAGTAAATAATCTTGAAAGTCTGTGCGCAATCACGAGCTACTTTCAGCACACCTGATGAATGAGGGGGCAGGAATCAAATCAGCAACTTTCTGGAAGGAAAGACTATGCATTCTAGAATAGATAAAAAAAGGAATAAACAAAACCAAATACTGCTTCTAACTCACAATTAATGCTTTGAAACTAAATGGAAGTAGGGTTCACCAAAGAATAATTGCTGGCACTATCTGGAAATTATATACTGAAACAACAAGCAAACCCCCAAACCCCAATGCTATAAATGTTACAAATGAAACAGGTTTTTTTTTCACACTACAGAAACTTTTTCTTCTTTCGTTCACTCACTGCACATCTCCTGAATTAGCAATTGTCCCAACATGTATTTAGGATTTATGCATTTATTAACTCGCACAGACTAGTTTCACCGACTTCAGCAGAACTACTTTGTTAAAACAGAAAAGATGGAAATATCTTGTTAGGATGATCAGGAAGCCCCTGCATGCCCCACCCAAGTCTGAAAAGACGTCCTATCACTCACACACTATCATAATAAATGGAAAACCCCTTTGTTGGAAGGAGAGTATCTATGAATACTGTAAATACTGCTTGCCTCCTTCACTTCACCTTACAACCTTTGCAAGAAAAAGCCTCACTGCAAGACAGTAAGCCTCGAGTCATAGTTATTTTGCCCAAATAATCTAAGGGAAATGTTTTAGGATCATATACACTTGTTTCTCCATCTCAGTGAATTCAACCTGAACAACCTCATTTTAGGAACATACACATCAAAATGAAAGAAATTCAATTTTTTTCCAACAACTTTTGTCACCAAAATGAACTAGAAACAAAAGCTTTGCGTCTGTAGCGTAGTCTAGCACACTTCAATTCCTTATTAAAAGCGTTTCTGGACTTGCAATACATATTTATGTATCAAGATCTGCTGATGTTATGTATTTATTATTAGGTATTAGATAACCAGAGCTCAGTAAAAAATTGCATTTTGCTGAAAGATTCTGGTATTTTTTAGCATCAGGGAATGAGATGGAAACTGTAAGTATCCATTTCTCCCACCTCCAGCTAGCTTGTAATCCCCAAATGCACACTAAAACCCACTACCTATTCAAGTTAATTGGCTTTGCTGGTGTATGGCACTGAATAGTGATCTTACACTTTGGCGGTTTCACAATTTTCACTGCCGTGTTGCACTCAAACGGCAGCTGAACCGTAGGAAGACAGCAAAAGTGAAGGGAGAGCACAGAACTGCTTTTCCAGATCCAGGTAGCAAGAGCTTTTGTGGAAGTCTTTACAGCCACTGCAGTCTTGCACAGCCCCCACGTGTGCAAGGAGATGACCTGCAGCTGAGGTGCACCAGGCCTCCCTCTCATTTTACAGTGATTTTTTTCTCTGCTGACAACGATGAACACTTACTCAAACCTTTGCAGCAACTTCCGATGCTATAATTTAAAACCAAGGGGTGCAGGAGCCAGTATGTGCAAAGATGGTTATCTGGAGAAAACAGACAGCTTACCAGATGTGAACACTCAAAGTTAGAGCATACTGGGTAGAGCTCCTGCCTTCATGCTCAGGCTCTTCAGTGTCACTGGCCTTGCCACCCGAGTAACGCTCCCCTCAGCAGCAGGCAGTCATCGTGCCGCCTCCACCCGCAGGCCAGACATCCCTGCAGCCCACCATGCCAGCAGCCAGGACCCCTTGTTAAACTTCTGCTTTGCAGCAGAAAGGAAAGTTGGGATGATTTTCCCACCGTGGCAGTAGCCTGGAGTGTGTGTCAAGCTGCCCAGCTCAAGGCACTGAAGTGCGCTGCTGAAGTCCATTATTCTGCTGTCAGAGCTCCTTTTATCCAAAAGGAAATTTTCACAGCACTGGTACAGAGCAGCTGCAAATCTCCAAATTCAGGTAACTTGGGGGTCACAGGACAGCATTTCGGGGGAAGCCCCAGAAGTCTCTGTACACCCTGCCTTCACGTGTGGTCTCTGCCTGCAGGGCTGGAGGGCAAAGCAGACAGCCATGGGCCTCCACTGGAAAACAACTGCTTGCAGATAGGCCAATTGGTAGAGACAAAAAGAAGCCCTCTAATCAAACTCTTAATTAACCTCTACATCCAAGTACCCGTACAAAAGCATGACATGACAAAACTACAGCTTGCTTCTAAACCACTTTCAGCCAGAAATCGTTCTTCTGGAGCCTTGAGTAAAAATGACAACAGAGATCTGTCAGTATATTCTCATTAACTGTCATAAAAACAAATTTAAGGATAATCACTGAAGAAATGATAAAACAGGGTTACTATCTACAAATAAAGGGCTCACACTGGTGAGACAGAGGCTTGGTAAATCAGCATTTCAGAGGTGGCAATTTGTAGCACCGACCTTTAACAATCCATTGCGCATGTATGTACAGGGATGGCTCTGCAGAGTCCATTTACTAACATTTTTTTCATTTCAAGTCTAATTTAATAGAAAATGCAATAAAGAAATGTGCTTTGGGATTTGCTCCGAGTTGTAGAAAAGGTATATTTAGAGAATCAAGAAAACATATTTGGCTTCTAACAAAGCTTACAGAGATGTGAAATGTTGCCAGCATGCACTTTATTTCCACAATATGCCTACATCTTCCCTCCCTAGACAGTACAATTAACTTTTTAACATTACCTTCACTTCTCACTATACCCTGTCCTGCATCAAGTCAGTGATGCCTGAAGATGTGGAAGAGGTTTTAGTGTGTTTCTCTTGTTTTTTGTGGTGAGCAAAGTGAATATAGAGCATTTAACAAAAAATGCATCCATTTGCAACTTTCCATTTATAGAGCTTTCTATTAAAAAAACAAAGCATTGACGACTTACTAACATGGCATGCACCCATCAAGGACTAACTTAAATAACCTCCACTTTGCTCCGCCCCTACCTGGTGCATCACTGAAACAGTGTATTATTCCACACAGAAGCAGCTATCAGATGTAGAAAGCACGTTTTCCCTGTGATTTGGCAAAAGCTTCAAAAAAGAAGCAAAGCTCATTAATCCAGAGTGGACATGATCAAGTGAACTTCATCCTCTGTGGACTTGACTCTGATTAGGAGCGAGAGTTAAAATGTCGCTTTTACTGTGCTTCACACTAATAATGTTTCCCACATATTTATTTAAGGGAGAGGAAGAATATCCATTGATTATCAAAACCAAAAAAATTTATTCTAGGAACATGCACAGTAAATCCTTATAGGGAGGAAAAGCTTTTACAATTCGATGTCTGCCTTTAACCTTTTTTCTTGCATTTTAGTAGGTGTACTATGCCAATGCACTTCATATTGACAGCGTTATGTATAGACTTACAGTTTTAACTATGTTTCTGGTCAGTTTATCAAAGTGTATTCCATACAGCTCCTGCTTTTGGATGCCCCAGTCTTGGCCCCTAGATATAATTCTTAATAAATCATATAATTGAGTGGTGGGATCCGAATATTTGCCCATTTAAATCCAGACCATGAACTTTTCCCTCTAGTGCTTATGCAGTTATTTGATCTCATCTGAGAACCTAATCCTTCTAGGTCTTCTATCAAGAGCCTAACACGTCCTTGTTGCAACTTCTGCCTAGTTTTCTACCTGCCCTTCAGATGTGAGCTTCTGACTCTCAAGGAACACCAAGCATGAAGCTTCCAGTGCATGCAATTCCACCTGGAAAACACTGCCGAGACTCGACTAAGCGCTGGCAACCTCACTGCCCCAGACAAAGAGAACAAAAATATTATATTCGCATACATCCTTTTCTACATAATGAATGCATCTTTGTATGATCATTTATAATTATTTTTCTTGATCCAACTATTTAATATTAGCCACTGTGCATAGAAAATGTTAATCATCTCTGCTAAAAACCAAACAACGCCCCCGCAAAGGGCAAGGCTCCAAAAGCGAGAACCTCATTCAACTCTTACCATTGAACTATGTTAAAGGGTCTGAATTACTTAAAGCTTCTAGATGTCTAGGAAATATCCCAAAGTGGAGATTGTCTTAACACTGGCAGAGGCAACCTAATTTATGCATGGGGCTGGTGCAGCTCGTTGGAGTCCAAGACTTTGAGGGGACAATGAGACATAGTCACAGCTATTAACATTGAGATACGTTGGGTCTCGCCCACCTTGCCTAAATCCTGCTCCATTCTGATGGAAAGACAGTGTTTGCATTTTATTGAAACAGACAGAAGGCATTAGATCTATTAGGTTCATACTTGGAAGAGTATTTTTCAAGGGCAAGGGACAGTATGCAGACGGACTCATACACAAATAAGGATGACCATTTCTGCATCCCTTGAAAGAGTTATGTGAACCTCTGTTCTTAAGTAATATTTAAGTGGATTTTCAGTACTTAAAAAAAGTGTTAAAAAGATTAAGTTTGCCTTTTTACCACTGCAAAAGATAAATCTTTGTTTAACCTGTAATTTCTCAGATTATTCACTCAGTTCCCGCTACAAGCTGTCTTATTTGTTTATGCAAATTCAGAACACAAATCACATTATATGTGGAGCTCTTAACCTGCAGACTAAATAAGATATTTTACCAAACCAACACTTTTCTACACAAGAGAGATGAATGGATTGTGCATCCACTGATTTTTCAAGTCTCAAAAAGAGGAAGGTTTTGGGTTTGTTTTTTTTTTTCAGGGTAAGAATTTGGAGCTTTTACAAAGATTTACAAAAATCTGTAAAGCTAAAGGATAAAACAGAAGTGAAAGCTACCCGCATAAAGTGACTAAGCTGTATGCAAAGTGCTTAAATGATATGCAAAGATGAACACATACACTGAATCCAGGGTTCACAGCACACTTCTGCCAACAGAAAAAAGCCCATTAAAACATAGTGGGTCACTAAGCTTTGCAGTAAGTATTGCTTAACACAGAGATCAGGTCCTGTATTCAGTATTTTCTGTCAAAGTTCATCTAAACTTTGGCAGTGATGTGTAGCAAAGCTACACAGGATGAAGGGAGACTCCAGTTTGCAAAGGTATCTCCCACCCTCTTTTGTGACCTTCATGGCCCAAAGAGGAAGGAGTTGAGAGATGTATTTAAGTCAATAACATGCAATTTTCACTGCCATGACAAGACTGCCTCCGCCCTAGCTCAGGGCAAGTTCAGCACAGGAGCGTGTGTGGCAGGCACTGCAGGCACCAGGGCAGGACTACAGGGACCCAGCTGTCATTTCCCTTGGCACCATCATTTTACAGTCTTTAGACACACACAGGCACTTGCACAGGTACTCACACTCTGCAGGCACGGTGTTTTCTTTTGACTGCTACCTGAATTCATTTCAGAGACCAGAGACACTGGCCCAAAACATTATTTTTTTAAGAAAACACAAATACTTAAAGACTGATATTTCTTGCAATATTTCTGTTGATCCTTCAACCATCTGGAGAAGACTGACTTGATTCAGAACGAAGTCCAACACTGGCATGTAAATAAGTGCTAGAGTTAGTGATTCAACATCAGCATCCAGACACTTTTAAAACACTATACAAAAATCTGCAGAAATTAATTTCAAATGTTTTAACAAAAAAAAATGGTTTATATTTGTCCAAAATTACAAACCTCTATTAAGAGGCTTGTATGGGTCTTCCATCACAGTATAAGAAAAGCTATTTGTTTGGTTCAAAGGCAAAATTTCTTTATTATTTTAGTCCTTATGCCTCTGTATACAACTCTGGGAATGCAACACGAGTGCTGCTAGTTCTTGCACCTGAGTTTGTAGCACTTTGCACAGCAAATTTCTGTTCTAATTCATATGTAAGGCAGACCTGGAAATCTGGCCCACAGAATCTTATTTTTCTGGTAACTCAAATTCTTCAAACAAGTGACTCGGAAAAAAACTCTACGGGGCATTAAAAAGCCTCATTTCCTATGGGGCTGTGCCTAGACACCAGATTCTCTTGTGTCCATCAAGATGCAAGTTTCTATTGAAGCGTTCTTGGAGGTCAGGGCATTCATAATCAGCTCCCTCCTGAGAGTGGTGAATTTTATGGCATGCAATACGGGGTGAGCTTTTACTGCATTCTGTGGCATCACCTGTTTTTACCATCTTTGCAGAAATATGGCACCCTTTAGACTACAAATTCTTTCAAATTTGGTTGAAATTGACCAATGACTTCAACAGCTGATTATTGGTGAGAAGAAAGAAGGATGGACAGATAGATGTGATCCTCTACGCTTCATTTCTTCTTGAAGAAATAGACAACTGAGTTCTTGAAATTGTAGCCAGATGCTTAAAACCCTTATCAAAGTCCTTATTCATTTGCATGCTTTGAGAAATACAGCATATTCAGTGTATGATGACCCTACATCATTAAGGGTTTTCTATCTTCAAGGCCCCAGCTACTCACAACAGGATGGCCTTGGGAAAAAAGAAAACTCACGACAACTTAAGAAAAATCTATCAAAAATTATGGAAGTTGCTAAAAACAACAAATACAGAAATCTGCATGCTATTTTTTTTTAATAACCTAATAGTTCAGAGACAAATCGATACTTCTTCTGCATGTTATTTTCTGAATAACTCATCTAGAATAAAGGCAACTATAAAAATGAGAGGATGTAGGTTAGCCAAAACCACACATTTAAACACAGAGTTTAAATGTTTCAGGAAACAACCATATGATGTTACGCTGTACTGATTTTCAGAGCATCTAATTAATTGCCCAACATTTAAACTGACAGGCTTAAAGAAAGGCAGAGACAACATATAAAATGAGCACTTTAAAAGAAGCTTAATCCAATATCATGACATTAAACTGCCAAGATAAACTGACCAACGATAATGGAAGAATAATTTTCAGTGGTAATTTGAGTTATTTATAAAACGTAGAATGAGAAACTGTGAGTGCTTGCAGTTTATCAAGACAGCACTGTTCAGTTAAAAAGCAGATGATAACAGATGAGCTTGAAGAAATTATCTGCACAGAACATAACAAGCTCTAAAAGGAAACAAAGATAATTATTTGTACAAGCCAACAGTAGCATAAATGTACTAAGGTTGACAAGGATTGCTGAATTCACACTCACAATCTTCTCTTGTGGGACATGCCACACTGAATACACCAAATCTAATCACGCAGACAGACTTTTTTTTGGCATACAGATTTATCTAATGCTATGACATAGTCTAGTAACATGTGGCATTGTACATTGGGATAAAAAGAAAGCTTTTCAATAGAGAGAAATGCACGGTGAATGCGAGATGCGAGAATGCTTGGCAGGCAATACTTTGTTCTAATTGATTTTGAAAACACTTGAATGATAATTTTGCAATTAAATGATCTACTTACAATACAATGTAACTGTACATTTTGGAAGATGAAGGCCAGTTAGTTTAATTTCTTCTAGTGTGTGTTTAGACTTTTTAAGTCTATAATTAGTCTGTAGATGGGTTAAGTGGTATTTTCGATTTAAAATTTACTTTCTAATTTTCTCTTGTTCATTGTTCCTCCCTCTCCCCGCTTCTCTGATGTGTCGCAATTGTGGTTTTAATAAAACAATTTATTGGCAGGAAATTCAACCTGTCCCATCCTACAAATAAAACAAACGTAGCTTTATTTGCCACCAGAATGTAGGTGTTTACAGTCAAAAGCTTCTAACTTAGCATCCACTTTGCACCAAAAAAAGCAAAATAATCCTGTTTTAATTATTATAACAACTTGTGTGTCATCATCTTTCCCCACCCGAATGTCAACACTAAATCCCAAACTATTTTCTTTCCTACTTGATTATTATGACATTTGTACCAATAAAACTTGCTGTACAGTCATTCCATAGCTGAGTATCTATTTACAATTCATTCCTTATCTTTGCCCTTAATATCTTACTGGGCTCTCTACTGAGACAACCAGACTGTCCACCTCACACAGGCTGCCAGAACTTACATTACAACTAGAGAGTAGAGACAGATACAAAACTTTCCTCATTCCAAGAACATCTTCAATTATTTAAAATAATTCCTATTCTGGATCCTACAAAACTACAGAAGTTTTTATTTAAAAAAAAATTCTCAGCTATACCGCAGGTGTAAACCGACACAATTGTGCAACACAATTCTAGAAATACCATAAAATTATCAATGGATCTTTTTTCTTCCAGCAATCTACCAATTTAATAAAATTGGTAGAATCAAGTTAGACTACCTTTTCATCACCTTTCTTTGGTTTGCAATATAGTTACTTAGGATCTACCATACATATAAACATGTCCTATTGCTGTGACCGGAAAAAGAGAAGAAGCTATGTTCTACCTCAAAAGTGCTGTAGCAGAAGATGAGTTTCACATGACTGATTGAAATAATCTCCCATGAATTATGCAATATAAACTAATTACAAGCGATAAGTAATTGCTAAAGGTATTAAACATTACTTGGAAAACCCTTAATTAAGAATTTATCCTGTTCACAAACTGCACAGACACAGGACAACCGAAAGGGTTAATCCAAAGGAATTTGCAAGCAAAACAAAAACCAAAACACACTACTTGAAGACCTCAGTAATCCCCACAGAAGGCAAGGTCCAAGCACCCTGATCACCCACATCATAACAGGTCTACTGGACAGCATGAGAGCTTTGGCTAAACACTGAAATTACCTTGCACCCATCCGGTCCTTTCTGTTTCACCAGTCAACTCATTTGTTAAGAGAGGTTTTACGCAGGACACTGCCCCCTTGAAGGCACCTCTGGCATGGAGAAGGGACAAATGCCAATCGGATGGATCCCAACTGAGGTTGCAGGCTGGCTGCAGCTCACCTCTGGGCTGGGCTCTGGGCTATGTCTCAGGTAACCCCATCTCCAGCCCAACTCCTGCTCTTCCTAGCTGGGACCCCTGGACCCAACTGATCACCCTGCCAGCGTGGGACCATCAATGGACCCCACTACCAGCACCCTGCTGTGCCCACCCTGCCCGAGCCCTGCAGGACGGCACCGGGGGGAGAGGGCACAGCAACGTACCACGCTATTTCCACACACAAAACTCTGAATTACTCCTTTGTTTCATGTGGGAGAACCATCAAAGTGCTCAACTCCATGTCTCTGCTACCTGCAGCCCAGGAGCTACTTCATTGTGTATGGAGGGCACAAGCTGCACACTACAGCTAAATGGCCCAGTAAAGGTGGAGAACCAGTAAGCGCAGTCTTTCTCCCAGGCTCCTTTGTATTTCTCATCCCTTTTACTTCAACAAAAACCTCCACGCTCTTTTCCACTTCTGGCTTCCAGGAATCACTAACTGACATCAAACAAGATGATTTTTCACCACATAAAACAACAACAAAAAACCTCAGTAACAGGGTGTTATCCTACCAGTCTGTTCACTAGATGACAACTGAATAAAATATATCTATTGTCAATAGCAAACAGCATACCAGGTTTCAGACATTTTAAATACAGATGTCTCCTCAAGCCCAACTTTTATGTGAATCAGATTACAAAACAAAACACACTTTGTAGTGATATTTACTTTTCCTTTTTTTTAAATAAAGGCTTATAAAGTGTGAAGTCCTTTTGACAAAAATTGAAGTATTTGAAATTGGTATTATTACATTCTTCTACTTCTATCTTAATAAGCCACCCAAGCCTACCATCATGTTGGGCCAAATACTTTATACATAAAAGATGTTCATAAACGATTCAGTCAACACGCAGAAATGGCCACTGATGCACGAGTAACCAGAAGCCAGCAAACCATCCATTTCCTCACTGCACAGGGGCCACCAGCTGCTAACAGAAGGGAATAAAACCCTGTTCTGCTCTATAATGCACACCCCAACAAACCAGCAGCCGCTCCTGAATAACGAGTGAGAAGTGATCAGATAAAGATGACTTCAGGGGAAAGAAAATGTTAGATACCTGCACAGCAACGTTTTGGGTCCTCGCCCCCGCCCCACCTTGTATTAACCTCTCCTTCTTCCCAAGTTTTAGGATGTACTGCTCAGGAACATTTCCCCAGACTAAAGGCTGGAGTGTCAACAAGAGTCACCAGGGTTTGAGTGCTGAAATAGAAGTATTTTTATTTTGCCACCTTAAAAAGCAAGTCTTAGGAAGAAGGGTGTCACACACTTGCTGAAGGGCAGACTCCTATCCCATGTAATCCATCAGGGCAGTTCAGCTAAAAGATCAGGGCTACTTGCCTATTAAAACCTGCAGCTCAAAAAGTCCAAGGTGATGTGTCTATCAAATCCCAGTTAAAGAAGGTCCACATATTTTAAAAAACAAAACAAAAAAACCCCAACAACAAAACAACCCACCACAAAAACAAGACGACGTCATACATACATGCAACACAACTACAGCAAGTTCTGAAATTGATAAAGGTAGACCCAGGAGGAAATTTCAAAAGTTTCAGTTTGAAAATAGGAACTATCCAAGATGAAAATAAAGTCAGCCTGCTTTACAAACAACTCTAATTGTTAATATCAAGTAGATCTAGCCAGACGGGAGACAATATCCTGCATAGTGCAGCTGAGAAAAACAACAGCAGGGAAATAAAATCATTCTTCTTTTCAACTGTAATACCATAGCTAGTGCTAGAAGTTATTTTCAGAAAACATTCTGCAGGAAACATTTCTTTTTAATAAAAAGTAAAGTACAGCTTCCTCAGAAGTCTTGCTCATAACAGGCGCTGCAGCAGACTGAAGCCAGAATGATTCCCTTCTCAGTGTTGAAGAGGAGCTCTCAAGGATGTTTTTGACAACTACTTAAGTAGACATCATGATAATCTCAAAGACAACATTCCTAAACACTATCTGAAGAGATCATATATGTTTCCCTCCTCTCAGAAATATAAAAGGTGTATCTATATAGGCCATTCAGTTCCACTCTCAAAATTACTTTTGACAAAGACACCTTCCAGCTAGTGATAGCAGCAACTAAGCTTCCTTCCTCTCACTGGAAGTGGATGCAGGCTTCTTCTAAGGACTTTCCATCTTTTAACCCTATGAAAAAATTAATAGGTCAATTACCACGATTTATACAAAATTAACTTCTGTAGAAGAACCAGTGAGTAGCGCTCTGTAAATATTGTCTTTCTAGGCAAAAATATATGTACTTTACACAATGAGCACATCATTATTTCAAGATTACTTTTCTTGCTGGCAAACAGTTCATTTGGAAGTGTTATCTATTACATGAACAGCCAAAGACTGGATTAGCACTTTTTTTTGTCTCAGCCATTTTAGATTGATTTACAGGATTAAGCATAAACAGTAAGGTTTAGAAAAAGATTTTATTTATGCATGTGTAGATAGATCTATTCCCCCCACATACATATATATGGTAGAAGGGGGGAAGACAGAAATTGAAAAACAAAACATAGAAATGTGTTCCAGTTTTCACAAGCAGAGTGACAAATAGTAGCGCTGTGTGAACATTTACCTTTGAAAATTATTCTTGTGTTTGTTTATTCACTGGAGATCACATGGCAGGCTTATTTAACTGTCCTTAACACTATTTCCAAGCCAGGATGCTCACCTATTTACAAGGTTATCTGAAAGATCAACAGACAAACCATTGCCACAACCTCCAAATACAAGACAGAATAGGAATGACCACCCCCAAACTTCCTGCCCCAGCACAGCAGTGCCCCAGCAGCTCCCCCCATGGGACTGGGATTTGCCCAAATGGGCAGCACTGAGCATGTTATAGCCATGTTAAGAATTTTGTGGTGTAAAGAACAATATACACATTAAGCTTCAGTGGTGGTGACTGTTACCCAGTGTTTATTTTTAGATTTTGTTTAGCAAAGAAAACAAGTTGTATTTATATACACCTGAGAAATATGGTATATATACAATGCTGTATATCACACTTCAGTGTGATCAGGATCATCACTTGTTTCCACCTTAGTGGTATTTGGCCATAGAGACTACCAGTATCCTGAGCTCTATAACGTTTCTCCTCATTTTATGCAGTTTTCCTCACTCTTTTTATTAAAAAGAGAACAAGAAATGGATAAAGGAGTCTTCTCCCTGCCCCTGCCCCCTTCTTTTTTGCAATAATTCAAGTTCCAAAAACGGCACCCTGCCTTCAGGCCCTGCTTATGCACATATGCCCCTTCTCTGGCATGCCCCATACCTTCCCACTTCTCAACATAAATCCATATAAGCTCTTTCCTCCCCTCAAAACCTTACACCTCAAACAAAAAGCTTTCTGCCACGTCTGACGCGCCTCATTCCTGCAGCCCTGCTGCTTCCAACACAACTGCCCCACACCCCACCACCGCATCTTCTCCCCCGTTTGCAAACTGTCCCAGGAAGCCCCCGAGGCACAGCAGGGGCTCACCTGACCTCCTCCACAGGGCAAGTGCGGCCAGCCCCTCTCCTGCTGTCAGAGGCAGCTGGCACACTCCAGCACACTAGCTGCAAGCAAACCCACATGCCCCACGTGAGCTCGCTGTTTTGGGGAGCTTAAGAAGCACTCTGCCAGAAAATGAGCATCCTTCCTCAAGACCATGAAGGTCATGTCTCTTCCTGGTACCCAGCCACCCCATTCACAGGGTAAAGTGGTTTGGAAACTTCCACAGGCTTTGCTGGTCACAGCAACCTCCCACCCCAGCCTGCTCCGGCAAGCCCAGCCCGGCCTGCCAGCCACGCAGCAGGCACTGCTGGCCCAGAGAGGCTTTAGGCCACACAGAGAAACCATATACGGGCTTTCTTTACAAAAAATCACACATTAGGTCTTACTCAAAAACTTCAGTTTTGGTACTGCGAATATGTAATTTCCGTGTGGCTTTCTGAAGTTTGTCCTCTGAAGATGACAGTAGGGTTGCAGGTTCATAGAACCACAGCACAGCCCAGGCTGGAAAGGACCTCAGAAGATCATCTGGTCCAAACTTTCATGGGAAAGGGAGCCTCGATGAGATTATCTAGGACCCTGTCCAATCACATCTTTAAAACCTCCTGTGATGGGGACTCCACCACGTCCCTCGGGAGATTGTTCCAGTGATTATCGTTCTCACTGTGAAAAATGTCTTTCTTTTACCAAGATGAAACCTCTCCTGGTACAACTTGTACCCATTGCCCCTTGCCTTCTCCATGTGGCTCCTTGTGAAGACACATCTTCCATCCTCTTTCGTAGTCACCCTTTAAGTACTGGAATAGGGTGGTGAGGTCTCCCCTGACCCTTCTCTTCTCCAGGTGAAATGCCTGGTCTCCAAAATAAAGAATAGGAAATAAATCCCAGTGTCTTGCACCATATGACCCCAAAGACTGATTCTTCCCAGCGAGGCAGAGGAAGGAGGCGAGCAAAGGGCCAGGCTGCAGCGCGGATAGAAGAGGCACAAACAAGAGGTGGATGCTGTTCTCCTCCTGAAGCTATGGGCACAGACCCACAACTGGGTCCTGGAGTATTGTAAGCATGAGAGTGCAGCCTAGCCAAGTGCATAGAAATAATCTGAGGCAATTCTGTGAATTATAAGTCCAAGTCTCTCATATTTTGGCACGGTTGTAATGCAACAGAAAAAACACACTGTTCAATTTATTTTTAATCATTTTTAAGGCAGGACAGACTTAAAAATCACAGTAGAAAAGAGCACTTGTTTCCTTACAGTAGCTGACTAGACTAGTACTTTTGTCAATTTTATTTAAGAGAGAGTTGCAAGGTTATAAAACATCATTTCCTCCAATATATCTTACAGTAAGAGTTCCTCCAATTTCCAATAGAAGAAAAAAGAGAACCAATGCAAACAAATGAATTTTATATTATTAAAATATAAATATTTCAAAGCTTACATTTTATAGAATTTTATCTAGGTGCTCTCTGACAAGAATCAGAAATATGTTTTGTACTCAATTCACTGGAAAAACAGGTCTATTTTTCTTTCTGAGCCAAGTTAGTCCAGAAACATTTGATGAAAAAATTAAATGCCAGTTCCTAATCAGTATCAAGATGCCAATATACAGTTTTCAGTACTATTTTAATAATATTCAATAAAACTACCCTAAATTTAGAGATGGGATATAAATCCTCTAGTGACAACCTGTTCTTCTCACCATAAGTTTAAAAATTACTCCAGCTTTCCACTTGCTTTCCTCTGGTTTTTTTTAAACTACGCATCTCTCTCCTGCATCATTATTTGCTTTCTCTACGTTACCACCCTGTGTTCTTCCCCATCATTCAAGCTTCACTGAGCGATTATTACTCAGCTACAAAATTAAAGCCTAAACTAATCTTACATCATATAAAGCTTTTATAAACCATCTGGTGGATTTTATGCCCTGAAATCCTACGCAACATGATTTCCTATACAAAAAGTATACAGCAATATTTCAATATCACACTTCCATGAAATCAAGTTCTATCTGCTTCTAAAATACAGGTATGCTTCCATTTTTAAACTTTAAACTTCTATCTTAATCAAAATGTATATAGGAGGATACTTGAAAGTACATTATGTTGGTATGGCAAGTTAATTACTCTTCAATAGTTCTCTTGTAGCTATAATAGCTAAAGCTATTAAGAGAGAATATTAATACCATCTCTGCAAGATCAATTTAAATAGTTTGGCAGAAGGGAATGTGACAATCAGAAGAACAAGAGAAATTTAACTTGAAGTGTTTCCTGCAAGCCTTGCCTTACACTTCAGATGTACATAAGCATTGATATGTGACTGCTTAAGGTTCCAGAAATGTATACAAATGAGGTTAAAAAAATGGAAAGCAATGTCAGTACACCAAAACAGCCTTAAAGCAAAGTCTGAATGTTAGTTTTTACAAGGTACTTCTGATTAGTTCTTAAACTTAACACACAGACACCCCTAACATGAAATAGAAGTTATCTGAATAAGTGTTTGGCATATGTGAATATCCTTGCAAATGACCTGACCCAAACTATAACAACGTCAGTACATTTTTATCTAAAAGGATTCAAGGATTCAAGTGTGTCATTAAGACCTTCCACAGTGGTATGTCTGATATACCCAGATGATGTACTGGGCATCTTTTTTGTTATGACTAAAGTTGGCTTAACTTGTGGCACTACTCAAGAATTCTAACTCCATCTGTTTTTATGTTTTCCATGAGAGGTAGAAAGGTCCAGATGACAGTTTTTTTGTGGTTTTTTTTTTTTTTTTTTTTTTTTTTTTAAAGTGCAAGAACTATAACCTCATCTTCAATTGGATCCTCCCAAGTTTGCTCATCGCCTCCACTGACAGAATAATTCTCAGCTTGTTTCTACTGATACAATCAGCAACTCCAATATGTATTTTTTTCTGATGTGTTCAGTGTATTTCTTTTAATAGAAAAATCACTGATAACAATTTCTAGTATAAATGGAAAATAAGACATCATTCAGAAATACTGCAAAAGTAACAAACCAGTGAGTTTATAACTAAGAAATACTGGAAAATCAACTCACTTTCTCATCCTTGGCTAAAGCCTTTTTGGCTTGACAGTCTCTGAACTCCCTTTAAGGAACATTTCTTCCCTTTTTCACCCCACACATACTTGTCTGCAAAGACATTTAATTCTGTAAAGCTACCATTTCTTGAGTCCTCAGACAAATCTCTCTGCTTTAAAGCTTTAAAGACTTATTTGCCACCTTTTAAACAACATCATCTTGTCATGCTACACAGACAAAACAACCACAATTTCTGTTTGATACACCACTTTTCAAAGTAAGACTTTGGGTACCACAGCCACTTCAATGCAATGCTCAGAAACTGAGGGTGACAGGCTTGCTTGCATACAAAAGCTTTCTAAAGATGTAAAAAAACCTTTCCACTGATAAATGGGAGCAGGAGAGGGGAATGGCTCGGGGTCCTCACAGGCAGGCTGCAGGTGCTGCAGGCTCTTCTTGTCAGCTGTGAGAACTGAGTGAGCAGAACAATTTAGGAAGCTTATTACCAGTTCAGTGAGCAAAAGGACTTAACACACATATAGCAGGGTCCCAAGTTACAAGCCAATAAAAGCTTCACGTTATCGCACCACCCCACTGAAAGCAATAGGAAGGAACACAGTCAACTTTGCAGATCTCCTCCCTCTTTATGAATAAGACCAGACCAAAACTAAGAAAAGAAAAAAACCAAACCACACAACAAAAGAGTCCGTACAGTCACTAGTCCTTCAGCCATCATTTCAACACAAAAGGACGCCCCTGAGCATCTGTATGCAAAACGTGCACTGTTTTCACTTGGTGAATATTGCGATTACCTTAATGTAGCTAATTTGGGAAGAGCCTGTACACAATCCTTTAAAAAGAAAATTGCCTCTTTGCTAAGGAGTATTTTCATAGCACTAAGTAGCCAATTTCTGAACAAATTCCCTTTTGCAGTGAGAAGTATTAGGCTCTCATCTATTATACATAATTATAGCAGAGGAGATCATTTGGACGCTACTGCTTCTACACTACAGCAGCTCCGAACTCAGTAACAAAAATAACTGTCTAACATACTTGGGGCATTATTTTCCTATGGCGATAAGGCAATCAAAACCATGCACATTTAAATAGTGATAATCAGCATAGCTACATATGTGGTTAGAACCATAGCAAAATGAGAAGTGACTGTACTGCTTCCATTTCATGAGGATCCAAGCCGGGGGAGAGGAACTGGGCCAGCTTACAGCAGCTAAGCAAGATGGTATTTTTTTTTTATAACTGCCTTCTGGTGCTCAGAATCTAATTTCCGTACAAAAATACCCAATTTTTTTGGAAGTGGAAGGGATCTTCATAATTTTTTATATATGCCTCAGTCAACATGCTTGAGGAGGTGTGGATCACACCCGTTTGTTTCACAAGGTGTGGGATACTGATTTGGGTAACAGGAGCTTGCCTCAGACTTCATCATTATTAAAATCGATTACAAGGTTGATCAAATTATGCAATTAAAAAAACCAAAAACATCATGAAGCAACCTCCAATTCTTCCATTATTCATTAAACCAGAAATAGGCAGCTCGACATAAGGCATTCAAGCTGTTATGAAATCCATTTATTTGTAAATGATAAATGAAGCTCCTTCCCAGTATAACAGCTTTTCCTGGGGAGTTAATTTATTTAAAAGAAATTAAGGCTTTATCATACCAAGACATAACTATGGGATTTTATATGTAGTTGCAACCTGAAATATCACAGCTGTGCTTTTAGACTTCTATAGCAAAATAGACTTATTAATTGTTACAGTGTAGACCCTATCAGATTTGCTTCTGGGAGTGAGGGGGATGTATATATCGCATAGCTATATGCCTTGATCCTACAATGGATACATACAGCTAGACTCCCCCTGCCACAATCAGGGAGGCTCTGTGCAGGTGCAGAAATCCATTAATGGCCACCTGGAATGCTGTGCCGCAAAGACGACTGGCCTGCTGCCTGTGACAACTAGAAATACCTCCACATTGCTGCAGCAATGCTCACATTAAGATTGCCCCCATGAAACATATTTAGAAGAATTTATTCAATTGTCTTGGTTTCGGCTGGGATAGAGTTAATTTTCTTCCTAGTAGCTGGTATAGTGCTGTGTTTTGGATTTAGGATGAGAATAACATTGATAACACACTGATGTTTTAGTTGTTGCTGAGTAGTGCTTACACTAGTCAAGGACTTTTTCAGCTTCCCATGCTCTGCCAGGTGCACAAGGTGGGAGGGGACACAGCCAAGACAGGTGATCGAAACCGGCCAAAGGGATATTCCATACATTATGACATCATGCTCAGTATATAAACAGGGGGGAGTTGGCCAGGGGGCAGCGATCGCTGCTCGGGGACGGGCTGGGCATCGGTCAGTGGG
>WAAD01011215.1:21264-47256 GCA_013389945.1 Fregata magnificens | reverse complement strand
GTTTTTCCTGGGTTTTGTTTCTCTCCCCCCCCCCCCCTTGTTTTCCTTTCCATTACAATTTATTATCATTTATTGTTATTATTTTATTTCAATTATTAAACTGTTCTTATCTCAACCCATGAGTTTTCTTACTTTTGCTCTTCCGATTCTCTTGCCCATCCCACTGGGGCAGGTTGCTCGGTTGTCGACTGGGGCTAAACCATGACATCAATATAGTGTACCAGCAGCATGCATCTACACTGCAAGATGGCTTGGCAACCCAGAAGTAAAGAACAGAACGCAGTATCGTAGTCCCTACAGACAAATCTAAACCCCCTATGATTTAGTATTTCAATACCAAGGTGACGAGTGTTCTACAGATATCTGATGTAGCTTACTCACCCAGCAAGTCTGTCACACACTCAAGTGTGGTATTTGAAAATACTAGGTTTTTTCTAATTACTTTTTAGGGCTTATCAAGAAAATTTTCATCCTACTCACTGTACCAAAATAGCTTGAAGTAGAAATATTTGGCCTTGGGAAAAGAATTACTAAATTGTCTGCGTGCGTAGGTACACGCAATCCAGGAACTCCAGAGTATGCCTAACCAAAACAGCTCAAACCTACAAGCAGCAGATCCTATTTGGGGATTTCTATTTTACATTTGCACACAGGCACAGCAGATCACTCATCTTCTCTGCCTACCCTGCAAAGGTGACTGTACAGTGGCTTGGCAAGACAGAGAGGAGCGGGAAGGCCACCCTGTGCAGTGGGAGTGGAAGGAAAGTGAAGGAATGCTTTGAAGGCAGGACACCCTGAGCAGCACACCCAGCCCCACAGCACTTCTGCGCCATCGCCTCTCCCATGCCATGACCGGTGAATCTAATATAGGGGTTTGGCAGATTACAGCTGAAGCAGGCAGCTATGTCTGACACATGGGAGGGAAGTGACAGCATAGCTCTTTAAAGCTAAGATGTAGGTGTTGGCCTCCCTAAATTAGGGAATTTCACACCTAAGCCACACAACCTGACAGGGCTGACTTAGGACTGTAAACACACTACTACACCTGAGCATGACAACTAGCTTCTTTCAAACTATTAAAATCTGTTTGGGTATTTCAGCTTTACCAATCTAAATGTATACCCTTGCTTAAGAACATCATCGGGTAAATCAAAATGAAGGGCTCAGATGGCTCTACCAGGCAAGGAGGAAGGGCTTTTATTTGGGGCAACTGAGATCCATTTTATTTTACATGTTTACCTTAAAAATAATGATAGCGATGTTTGAGAACACTGAAGAGCATGATAATAAAGCATACAGCAGCATCCTCCAACATCTGCACACAAAAAACCAGACCAAGCTAAATATTTTGGCATATGGAACCTAGAGAAGAAAGAGCATCACTTTGATAGTCTCCAGAGGCAAAAAAAGCTTTTAAAAAGAAAAACAGAAGCAAATAGTGTATGTGGGAAGATGGCATTACGAAGGTTTAACTACACGCTCTTAAAATTCGTTTTTATTCTCTGCAATCGTTCAAGCCCTAGTTCAGAACGCTTTACAAAGCCAGTCAATCTTTCAGAGTAATACAGTGAAAATTCCCTTAATGTGCACATCCCAGAGCCCTAGAGGGGTTCAGAGAGCTGTGCTCCTTCTTAAGGGTCAAAACTTCAGTTCTTTGATATTGCTGTACTTTTAACTGTGTTGTTAACAGCAATTCTTTGGTGGATGAAAAAAAAAAGCTCAAGAAATAGTCTACAGCATCATGAAATAAGCCAGACTTACAACAGACAGAGCAGCCTGTACAGCTCTAGACTAAGGTTAGTCAAAACAGGCATGATAGCCAAGCTCAACAAACCAGGGCTAGGCAGAAGGCTTTCTCAGGGCTGCGTAGTGAGACAAATGGGAAACACCACAAGGAGGGTGCAAAGTGCTATTGTCCGCGATGTGGCAAAGCAGGGAAGGGATCCTCCTTTCCCCTTGTCTTGCCTGAAGAAGCAACCACAAAACAAGCAAGAAACACAATCAGGGATGTCAGCATTTTAGACTATATTTGCCAATCCTGTCTAACTGACAGAAGAATTAGAAGCTAACTTCTGTACATCACAGGGATATTTGAAGGAAAAACAATATGTCCATCTAATAGACACGTAAGAATGAGATTTCACTAAGAAACTGCTTCATCAAACACAGTTCAAAATTTAAAGAGAGCGAATAGATTTGCAACACAGCATGCTCTTAATTTGAACTTGAAACCAATAGAGCCAAGCATGGAAATGACATGAACGGATTGCTTTCACAGAATAGAATCATAAAATCATTTAGGTTGGAAGAGACCTTTAAGATCATCAAGTCCAACCGTTAACCTAGCACTGCCAACTCCACCACTAAACCTTGGCCCTAAGCGCCACACCTACACGTCTTTTAAATACCTCCAGGAATGGTGACTCCACCACTTCCCTGGGCAGCCTGTTCCAATCCTTGATAACCCTTTCAGTGAAGAAATTTTTCCTGATGTCCAATCTAAACCTCCCCTGATGCAACTTGAGGCCATTTCCTCTCGTCCTATCGCTAGTTTCTTGGGAGAAGAGTCCAAGACCCACTTCACTACAACCTCCTTTCAGGTAGCTGTAGAGAGCGATAAGGTCTCCCCTCAGCCTCCTCTTCTCCAAACTAAACAACCCCAGTTCCCTCAGACGCTCCTCATAAGACTCGTTTTCTAGACCCTTCACCAGCTTCGGTGCCTTTCTTTGGACACGCTCCAGCACCTCAATGTCTTTCTCATAGGGAGGGGCCCAAAAGTGAACAACACAGTGTTCGAGGTGTGGCCTCACCTTTGCAGAGACCAGTTCTGGACAACTAGCACATACTACAATGGCACAGAGAGGAGATAAAGACGTGGATATTTTGAAGAAGATTAAAAACAAGCAAATACAATACTGTGATTGCACTCCTGAAGGTGATAACTCATAAACTTGGAGACAGAGGTAGAAAAAACATATGAGGCCATGTATGCAAGTTTACAGGCAAGAAACAGATGTGGGGGAAAAAAACCCAGGAATGGAGAATGAAAATATTTGGTGGTGTTAAGCCTTCAGTACACTAGCTCCACTTACCTTGGAACTGGATAAGAACCGGCCCATTTACAGTGAAAACCATGATATTTGAATCCTGTCAGAAACACCATTTGCCTGATTTATGGAGCTAAAAGAGTAAGAATAAATAGCCTTCTAAAGCAAAAACAGGTGCCAAGAACTCTGACTTGTCTTTGGGAGAAGAGTTTTGTTTGTTCATACCACTACACGACTACATACAACAAGGCTAACTGATAATTACATGCTTCTCTGCTCAAGAGTGTTAGATGATGTATGTTCTAGAAACAGCATTACTGTAAATCTTTTGAGATAGACTATTAATAAGAACATCATCATCTTCAAAAATCAAACAATTTCCTAGCTTCTGGAAAAAAAAAAAGTAATTTATATTCTTATCTTGATTAAACCACTCTAGGATTTTAAAGGACAACTTAAGAAGTCCCTTTGAACATAAACCAATAAGAAAGAAATTATTTGGCCATGGAGGATTACATTTATATCTGATTAAAATGGAAAATACTGAATAAGGAATCTGTACAGTCTCCATATAATTAAATTTTCATTCTCAAAATTACTGTAGTTTTAACAGAGAACTGAAAATCTCTGCAGGTCCACACTATGGTTATATATTTATGAAATGGCATGATTAATCTGTACTAGGAAAAAAAGTACAAGAATACACAGTAGACCTATACATTTTACAAGAGACAGTAGACTTGACAAAGTTTTCCTTGCTGCATATATTCTGCAGAAAGTTACGTTTCAAATAGATTTGGGACTTCACAGTGCAAATAATGGCTAAAGGCATTTATAAACAGTTAATCTTTTCACATATGCGAAATTCTGGATCGAGCTGAGGTTTTTTAAATTATTTGAAATTATAATCAATAATTCTAACACAACCGATGGAATTATTTCCTAAATATTACGTATAATTTATTTTTAGAGAAAAATACTGTCACAAACCCTTAAATACTGACTTTAAAAAAAGGTTTCCCTCACTTGCACATATTGCACAGAAAACCTCCACAGATAACCAGCCTCTGAACCATCATTAATACCACTCAGAACAAAAGACTGTTCACATTTACAGGCAACAGCAATAACTCTGTGAAGACACAGGGAAGAAGCACATGCAGGGGGTCCTGGCTGAGCCCACCCTGACAAGCAGCTTTGGGACTTTCTGTGGGGAAGGCTGTCACCCCCACGTTTGATATACCGCACAGGTCCAAACTGGCTGTCCTCCAAGACTGCCTTCCCGAATGTTACTAGATAATTCAAAACACCTCATTGTTTATACTTGCCTCCCACAGACATTACTCCCCATATGCATTTGTACCGATGGATGCTGAATCTTATCTGCCATTTACTGCTCAGTCACTCGGTACTCATTTTTCTAATAAACTTTAGTAAGTGACTACTATTTACGTGACAATTCTTCACACCTTCTCAACAGAAAACCCCATCTCAGTATTCACACATTTTCCCACATCAATTATGAATTCACCAGACAGTAAAGAGCTTTCAAGTTGTTTAGGGTCTTTGATGAAGGTTTCTACAAATACCTTTTGGAAAACCCAAGCATATTTCTCCTTCTGGATCACTCCACCCAGCATATTTGCTGACCTCTTGAGAGAAGTCCAATCGGTTTACAAGACACATTTCCCTACAAAAAACCCACACAGGCTCTTCCCAGTATATCATATTTTGCTTACTCAGTTTTATGCTTGAAAACTTTGATTTGTTACTCTTCAGTTCTCTAGATCTTTTAAGCCTTTGTATTGAGGCTAATTTCCTCTGGCATCAGGTGTAATTTAAGCAATAGATTAAACTATATTCCATTGTAAGAAAGACTTGGACAAGAAATACCCCTTAAGCTCCTCCACGCAGAATACTGATGCAAATAATTAAGCTTCAATGTTACAGCCTTGTGTTTCTTGACTGTTCCTTTCACACATGGACCATTTAGCAACCTGCCACAAAGTCTGGCAGGGTCTGTGTGAAGGGGTGGGGTGTTCACCATCCTTTTTATGCCTTTACCAGTTTGCGCCTCAAAAATATTGGTCTTGTAATGTTATTATTTAATATTTAACTTTCCAGAGAGTATGCTCTCTTCCATGTTGTTATTTGGATATATTTCCCCCTTGTCCTTTTATTTCCAATATCTTCCTTCACTCTGCTGTTTAACCATGTTTTAAGGGTTCAAAGAAAGTACTATTTTGATATTTTTTTTCCTCCTCCCAAAGTGTGTGTGTGTGTAAGTACGTTCTATTGTAAAAAGAAACTGCACAAAGTCTCTAATATTGGGCTCACACTTGCACTGTGCATCAGAAGCATGAAATAAAATGTAGTCCCTGTCCCACAGTGATTTAGTTATAATAGTAATAAGGCATTAAAAATGACATAAAGCAGCCATGGAGGAAAAACTGGTCAAAGATTAAATACTACCTGTATTTGGCAAATGATGCAGAAAAAGAAGTTTCATTCTTCCAAGCAGAGTTTTGGAGTGTCAATAGGGCAAACTCTGCAGCTCCTCATGAAAGCAGGATGCAGGAGAAGGGGTACAATGAGATCTAAACCACGATCTGCACTGCTGTGCTTATGCAAAGGCTTCCTGAAGCTGAAATCTCTATCTTATGAGAGGCAAGAATGGTTATTCGTGACAGAAGCCAAAGCAGTGTCTGCACGGCTGGAGAATGCTTACAGGCAGAGAGCTTCCTGCGCAGCACTGGAGGGGTCTGGTTTTACAGATCTGATGTCAATTACAAAAAAAAAATACTTAGGTATCTGAAAGCCTCCACTCACTGCTCCTTCCTATCTGGGACCCTACCCAGTGTCCCCCTTCATCTTCATTCTTTTTTAAAAAGAGAAATCTGCTCTCTACATATTCAGTTATGGCTTCATCTCCAAATCAGGGGGCTCCGCAGCTTGCTAAGTATGTGGCCCTCCAGTTATAACTGGAAAATAAGCTCACATTCAGAATAAACATATAATAAGCAATGGAAACATGTACCCAATATACAAGCCCAATAAGTAGAATTAATATAGTAGGTTAAGTTTTAGTCTTCATTAAATATACCTATGTCATCTACTAATATAGCAACATATTCTTCTTTCCTCCAAGCTTTTCTCATGACTACCTGCAATTTAGCAATAAAAATACCTGACATGGATCAACACGTTCTATAATCAAAACAAAACTCAAATCAAAAGCCTGAAGCTTAATGGTTTTTAGATTTTTTTTTTTTTTCTCCAAACCTAGTCCCAAATGCTTTGCTGAATGACAGGTTTCACAGGAATCTATGTATACGTGTTTACCTTACACAGACCTTTCTAAAACAGGGACGGGCAACTCTCATGATAACATTCATCCCACATTTCCGATTACTATACTGCCAAAAGCTAACACACCACAAACACTATTTGCTTAAGTAGCATGTGTTGTAACCACAGCAGTCCAAGGTTATGGTAACGTACAGTACATATGGAGCAGTAACACTATTTATGATTAAAACAAGCTTCTATGTCAGAACCAGGGAAGCAACTGCATGCCGTAAATTTTTTCAGGACATATCAATACATCTATTAAAAGTGTCCTATGAAATTTGCCTGCCTTCTTAAACGAAGAAAGGATTTAAATGAAGTGATTGCCAGCAATCAACTCACTGGTGCCAAATCAACAGCCTCCTGGCCGTATGCTGCCCATCACACAAGTCACACAGATCACGAGCGGCTTTCCCTTGCCTACATTGGGCATCTCAAGTCACACACCAGGGAAAGCCATCAGCGTACTGAGGAAGACAGCCGCTCGATGCAAACTGCTGCCACTGGAAAAGTCTCATTGACTACATCTTTGTGAGTCAGTGAGAGGTTTCTGAGAAAGGCCATGGCTGAGCAGAGGCTCCATGAATTGCTAGCCAGTAGCAACACACTCCTGCAGACGGGAAAATGTCAGAGCAGACTGGCACTTAACCTTTGCAAAATGAATGACAAACCCAACTTGTAAACAGCACCTGGCTTCCTGCCCACGGGCACACTGGCAGCAGGTTCAACCCAGTGTACGGGAGGGGCCATAACCAGCCCTCCTGCGCCTCTGAGCACGCCTGAAAGCCTGAAAGTGACTGCTACAGCTGTCAGCACCTCATGAAGAGTGGATGGTGGCTCACGAATAGTTTCCTCAGATACAGAGCACTCCATTAGGACAGCTACAGCTGTCCTATGTACCAGGGAGGGTGAGATTCATCCTAACTTCAGTTGCCTGAGTAAACAGACACCCACCTCTGAGCTAGTAGCTCTCAACTTCCCTCTCACTCACTTTCTGGAGAGCAGGAGTACTTCTAGGGCCTGTCACCTCCTCCTGAGGAAGGAATTTACAAGTGTCTATTCCACTCTACTTAAATGGAGCCCAAGACAACCAGTGCAGACAGATGTCAGACAAATTCCTGCAGAGCACCTAATTGTGCACAGTGATGCAATTTGTGCACTCTGCTGCCAGGGAGGCACTAGGGTGCATACAGGGAACGGGAGGATTTTCTATAGGTATTTTGAAAATACCACCTGTCTTCATTTGCCTGCTTACTAACAGCTGAAAAATGACATTGCAGATGTAATAGCAATGCAGGCAGTTTTTATTCAAACATTTGGGGGTAAAAAAAATCTCAAAACTCTACATTTTTATTGATGACAAAGGAAGAACATTAGGCTGCAGAACATAGATTCCCTTCGGGGAAGGGACATTTAATGATGAATTTTGACCTAAGGATCAAAGGCTTCTAAAAGAACACACTAAAATCAGGGTTTTTAACAGATTAGACTATCTAAAGCTCATATTTTTCAGTTCCATTATATATAACTATATCCTGCATCATCAGCCTTTGGGTTCCTGAACGAAGGCAGTACTCCTTCACTGTCAGAAGAACAGACCTTGGGGGAAAGAGAGGACAGAACAGCAAGGCTTTGAGAAGAATGGTAAAAACACCAGCTAAAGCATTTAGCAAAGGAACTAAAATATTAGGCACTTAATTTCATAATTATCTCTTTGGACTGCTAAAGAGATGAAACATAGCCTCAAAACCTATTTCATCAAAACTGAAACATTTAAGAAGCAGAATGCCTAAAATAGATGAAGACAACATAGCTCTTGATAATAACACTGATAAATCTGCACTTGACAACATTTTCGTTGCCTGACAAACCTATGTAAACACTCATTAGCAGTCACTGTTTCCCAGGAATGAGTCTATTTTCAGCAAATTAGCACAGTAATAGTACCAACTTTCCAATATATACCTTCAGGTTCAGCACAGGCTGAAGCTGAATGCTCAGAGCAGCATGAAATAGGCGGCACTCGCGCTCTGTTAACCTCAGAGATAAGATATAAACCCGAGGAGAGCTCAAGAGTTTTCATAGTTTAACGAAAGCACAGCAAGAGCGATGCGTGAAAAAGGTCACCAGGAAACAACAGCAGTGCAGCAATGCTAACATAAAATGCTCGACCTTTATTTAATCTTAATCCCATTACCCTTTTACCCATCAGGACAATAAATCCCACTTAACCAAAGGGATGCATGTTATTTTCTTCCTGTGACTAGGTGTAAAAGAATTCTATGGAAAGTATAAGTAAATACAGGACACTTCCAAATAATTATTTTTTTTATATATATATATATATATATATACACACACACACACATATATATATATGTATAAGAACTGCAAAAATTGAATCTGTTACCAGAGGATGAAAAAATAACGGACAGTAAGAATAAGAAATAACCTTACTGAACTGTATTTTTCTTTCTGTTTACATGCAGGATGAAAGATTTTTAAGTCAACACATCTCGTAGACTTTCCGGTATACAACTAAAACATTGATTTTTTTCCAGGATCATCTAGCAGGAGCAGGATGCTCCTTTTAAAAAATTCTTTTATAAAAGCAGAGATCTGACTAAGGATAAAAATCAATACGCAAAGCCCTTATGTTTCCACATTTATAAATAAATATGTAACAGGACATGAGGAAAATCAATGAGTTGCTCTCTAATATAATGGCGTTCCTTCACAGAATAAGAATGTATATGGACCCTGTTGATTCTTTAATTAATATATATCATTCTTTATTAAGCATGGTTTTGCTCAATTTTAGCCAAGCGTCTGGAATGCAAAATCCCCTTCTGTAAAAGAAACATCAGCAGTGATCCCTTTAGATGAGTAAGTCATTAGGAATGGCAGAAACAGCTGGGAAAAAAAAAAAAGCAATTTCATTAGAGGAAGAGAATTCCCACATTCTGCACTATTCAGACTTAAGTATGTCCATGCCCAGGTGTTTCTAGGATTATTTTCTCTACGTAGACACCTGCATACTGTCTTCATATTAAACTAAATGGTAGGAGGCAAGATCTGTCAAAAACAAAAGAACCTGCAAAAACTGTAGTTGAGAGTGGATTTTACACCAGGTCTTTTGTCCCTCATGGATGTTAAAAACAGGGAACAGGAATGCCCTCTTCTCATCATCTTTTCTTTGGCCTTCATTTTACACTTGACATAACTAGATTAAGAGGTATTGCTCAAAAATAGCTTCCTCAAGATTTTTCCCATGCAAACTATAGCCATTCATAAAAGAAATTCAATCCTCCTGACCACAGAGACAAACTTCCGAGGCAAGAAAAAAAACTGTATTAATCTATCCAAATGAACAACCTATACCTGTCTTCATCAATACATTGTATCAGCCTTTTAAAAGCATTATAAAAATGTTAATACTAACAGCAAAAGCTGTTTTTGCAACAGTTGAGAAAAGGAGAGAGGATAGATACAGAAATGGCACAGAGGTGAGATTAAACTTTGAGAAATTCAGGTTATAGTTCCATGCTTCGCCCATGGTATCACAGTATCTTTAAAAAGTAATTACACACACATATATTCTTAATCTTGTTGCAAGAAGCATGCCAGATAACACATTACAAAATGTTAACAGATTCACTGCTTGTTTATTCCTCCATGATTTTTCAGAGCTTTGACATTAAAATGATGAGCTTCATTCTTGCTTTTAAGTCAACATCTCTAAAACCAAACCAAAACACACCCACCTGCTTTCCAATGGCTTCCCCTCCCCCCCCCCTTTTTTTTTTTTTTAATTCAAGCTATTTGAAAAGCTCTATATCCTTCCAGGGCATCAAGTCACAGTCACTGATTAGCAAATGTATCTTCCTTGCAAAACTTAAACCTCACTAAGCTAAGCAGAAAGGGAAACATCAGAGCAAATGTCACAAGTTAGTGACTTCAACTTATAATGATTTTTTACAGTAGAGCACTCAAGCTGGAAGGAAAAAAAAAAATCAGTGCATCGTGAGAAGGCTTAGGGAACACAATACCAATTGCTCATTATTGGTAACATATACATAACTACAGTCATGTCTTGGTAGCATCAGCTACACAAAAGAACATGCTACATGTAAATAAGCATTCCCATTTCTGCAGTTCCCCCACAACAAAACATCAGTGTGAGCTTCCTACCATTTTCAGCTCATTGTCAGCCTCACCTCCATTCCCAGAAAGTTGATCTAACAGTTCATCCTGGAGGTCACCTCCAGGCATGCAGAGGAAAAGAAGGTTACCAGAAGTAGTCAACATGGATTCACCAAGAGGAGATCATGCTTGACCAACCTGATAGCCTTCTATGATGGCGTGACTGGCTGGGTGGATGAAGGGAGAGCAGTGGATGTTGTTTACCTTGACTTCAGCAAGGCCTTCAACACTGTTTCCCATAACATCCTCACAGACAAACTTAGGAAGTGCGGGTTAGATGAAACGACTGTGAGGTGGATCGAGAATTGGCTGAATGGCAGAGCTCAGAGGGTTGTGATCAATGGCGCCGAGTCTGGTTGGAGGCCTGTAACTAGCGGTGTTCCCCAGGGGTCTCTACTGGGTCCAGTTCTGTTCAATATATTCATCAATGACCTGGACGAAGGGATAGAGTGTACCCTCAGCAAGTTTGCTGATGATACAAAACTATGAGGAGTGGCTGATACAGCAGAAGGCTGCGCTGCCATCCAGCGAGACCTGGACAGGATGGAGAGCTGGACTGAGGGGAACCGAATGAAATTCAATAAAAGCAAGTGTAAGGTCCTGCACCTGGGCAGGAACAACCCCATGCACCAGTACAGCTTGGGGGCTGACCTCCTGCAAAGTAGCTCTGCTGAGAAGGACCTGGGAGTGCTGGTGGGCAGCAAGTTGGCCATGAGCCAGCACTGTGCCCTTGTGGCCAAGAAGGCTGACGGGATCCTGGGGTGCATCAAAAGGAGTGTGGCCAGCAGGTTGAGGGAGGTTATCCTCCCCCTCTACTCCGCCCTGGTGAGGCCACATCTGGAGTACTGTGTCCAGTTCTGGGCTCCCCAGTTCAAGAAGGACAGGGAACTGCTGGAGCAAGTCCAGCGGAGAGCTACAAAGACGATCAGGGGACTGGAGCACCTCTCATGAGGAAAGACTGAGAGACCTGGGTCTGTTCAGCCTGGAGAAGAGAAGACTGAGGGGGGATCTTGTTACTGCTTACAAATATCTGAAGGGTGGGTGTCAAGAGGATGGGGCCAGACTCTCCTCAGTGGTGCCCAATGACAGGACAAGGGGCAATGGGCACAAATTAGAACCCAGGAAGTTCCACCTGAACATGGGAAAAAACTTCTTTACTGTGAGGGTGACAGAGCATTGGAACAGGCTGCCCAGAGAGGTTGTGGAATCTCTTTCTCTGGAAATATTCAAAACCCGCCTGGATGCATTCCTGTGTACCCTGCTCTAGATGAACCTGCTCAAGCAGGGGGGTTGCACAAGATCATCTTCAGAGGTCCCTTCCAACCCCAACCATTCTGTGATTCTGTGATTTTCCCCTCACTGACACTGTTCTTCAGAGAACAGGCAGCTGCACAGAAAAATCACTGAACAATTTGCCAGAATGTGCCCATGGATATCTGAAGTAGAGATTTTGTCTGTCTGTTTTCAGAAGAACCTAAAAGCTCCTACAGTAAAATGAAGAGTGAATGGATTCCTTCCTTACTACTGACATCAAAGCTGTCAATCCTGTGCACGCTACCTCAACGGTGGTTTGCGTTGGTCATCATTTAAGCCTTCAGTAGAGTAGTGTTAACACAGGCATAAAAAGAACACTAATATTTCACGTGAAATATTTCAAATACAGAGAAGGTTTTTGAAACTGAAAGCTTTCGACAATTGCAACAAGTTAAGGTTAACCCCACACTGCCTCACAGCTGCTTATACTGTCTCCCCAACATAAGGTCCATCTCCGCAAGACATGTGGATGCTCAGTATCCTGGCTTTGAACTGTAGAGACCCCACCTCCTCACCTCCCTGAAATGAAACCCAAGATGTGCCTCCGTTGCGGTTAAAGTTTCTTCCCGTATCACCTTCCCTAAGCAATCAGGACCCCGAGGGAGGCAATCACCTTCAGTTTTACGTTCCTTCTAGAGCTTCTCAAAAAAAAATTGTACAGTTTCATACCCATTACTTCCAACTCTGCCTAAAATAAAGTGGACTGGTTGCACTATTCCTGCCAACATATACCTCTCTGTAGTCTATCCCCTGCCTCCACGCAAATGCATGAGGACACAGTTTAAAATGCTTTTGCAAACCTCCCCTTCCCACACGCATTTGTCTACTACTCTCACCCTGTCAGTCAAATGAAACTACTACACACCTTTCAGCTAGCTATATTTTAAAAGATGAGACATGAAAGTAGTAACGGAAATCTCCACCTTTCTCCATAGCTTACTGTGTCCACTTGGATTAACTTTCCATCTCCTACACGTGTCTGTGCTGTACACAAAAACACCTCACTCCTGTCTGCAATTCGCTGTTCTGCCAACCATTTTAAAAAGCACGTGCCCTCATGCTACAAGCAGAGTGTTAAAAGAGCTGCTACTTCTCTGTACTTAGCAGGCAATCTGTGTAGGAGATGAAAATATAGACTATTTTCAAAGGCAAAAAACTTTTAAGCATATTTTACACAACACTCAAAACCGGACCTTAATTTTTCCCCCCTTAATTTACACTGCCCTAAACTTTTTGTCAAGAGGAATAAAACAAGGCTAAATATCAAGAGTAGTTTCATAATTATTCTGAAAGCTCCTAAATCTGAAACTAAGCAGTTGTACATGGCCTCATATATTCCCTTTTCTTCAAATGTGCTGAAAAAATTTGCCCTTGGGCATGTAAGGCTCTGACAGTGGGTTCCCAGTTATGGGTCCCGATGAGAAGCACAGCTCAGCTAAGTAAGAGAAAAGGTGTTTTTTCAGATAACTACTACATATCCCTTAACATATCCCCTACTTGTGCTAGGAATAGATCTGATATTTGGTGATGCCGTAGGTGGCAGCAGGTTCTCTTCTACTGTCTCCTAACCCTAAAATCCTCCATAAAAATCTTACAGAAAACCAACAAAGCTGCTACTGCTTTAGTGATGCAATACACTTGACACTTAAATTCCTTTCTACTAAAGAAATGGTAGAAGCCTATACCAGCAGTCCCCATGTGCACAGCCCATGCAAAAAGAGCCACAGCAACATGCTTGCCTGCTGCAGCTTAGCTCCAGATGTGCCCACAGTCTGGTGCCATAAATCCCACCACATTCAGCACGAAAAATCCAACACTTGCTAACAGCGTTATGGCTGACATTTTCACTTCTTCCAGGAAGTCAGCAAGCTTGCATCTGACATTTTTCCTTGACAAAGGATGCTCTCAAGGCAAGGAAAGTGGAGACTGTATCACATTTTTCATGGAAGCTAACCAGTAGTGTCATTTATCTCTTCATTCGCTATACAGTGCAAACAGGTGAAAAACCTAGGGAACAAATCAACTGCAGTATATAAAACAAGAGCCATGCCTACTTAAATGTATTTACTGGATTTAGAAATTAACAAATATTTAGTGATTACTGCAAGAGTGCCTTCAAAAATATGCTCACTGCAGCATTTACAACAAGAAAACTGAAAACTACATACAACAATGCTACACATCAGTGATTCTCTCTTTCTTTAGTTACTTTTTTAAAAGTCACAGAAGTATGCATCCTGGACCAAAACATACTGACAAGAAAGATATGTCAAAAAGTTTTGTTTTGTTTTGTTTTGTTTTAAATTTCTTTTTTTACAGCAGTTTTACTTTCCTTTGCTAATCTGGGATTCCACCGTTACAACTGTAGTTAATAAACCTACTAATCAGGGTTGATACATTAGGGGAAAGTGAACAAGAACTGCAGTAGTTTTGGACAAAGCACAAAAAACCCCCCAAAGCCCATCAATGGTAATACTAGAACAGCAGCAGTTGCTTATTCCATACTTTGTTCCATATCCCAAGAGATTTGTCTTAACTTCACCTAGTCAATACTTCTTGAAATGTAATAGCAACATTCACCCTGCAAATCCAGGAACCATACTAGAGTACTTTTCAAAGTAAATTAGACATCTGAACTTCTATTCCCTCCCTCTTCACTAGCGCTTATCTAGAACCTGCACCGAGTTGAAGAGAGCCACCCTGAGCAGCGGCTGCCATACTGCAGCACACGTATAGCAAAGTAAAAGATCAGAGGTGCTGTGTCCCAATATACAAAGGCTGGGTCAGAACATCTCGTGCCTCTGTAAGAGCAGGAACTCGCTGCTGCCAAGGGAGCCTCAAGGCTTCTGTATCTACTTCTCCTGTCCTTTTCTCCTCTCCACTTCCACGTGTCATGAACCAGGATGCAGTTGCTCCTTCTCCAGATCAACGGGCAAGAAAGCTTGCTTGTTTGGACTATAATTGTTTGGTCTAATAAAAAGAGGTTATCTGTTCACAAACCTTGTCTCACTGGAAAGATATGGTCATCAGATGTAGCATTCTTAGCAGAAGGCAGCTGACTATGGAGCTCCTTGCCAGGACTGATTAGACACAGACTAACTGTGGTCAGATCAAAGTTCAGGACACACCTGTACAAGAAAAGGCTTTTGTTTGATAGTGGCAAGAGAAGGTAGTTCTGCTGAACGCAGAACCCCGTATCACCATGCACCCAGGCTGAAAGTCGGCACTTGCACAGGAATCCTGCACTCTTCCAGAATTTTGGTTCACACGTAGATAAAAATCAAAAGATAGAGTCAGGGCTTGAAAAACCTGCCTACCCACAGCAAGTGAAGAGAGAGGGATGAGCAGGTTGAGTTGGCTTAAGTAACAGAAGCCAGTAAATATTTTGGAAGGGAAGAGGAGGAGTCAGAGTTGCAGCAAAAGTCGCATCCCCTCCTGTACATGTAAGAGGAAAGCTTGGAAGAAGGAAGAGCAGGTCTTCTGCTCTTCACAGACACAAGAAGGATGGCCTTCCTCTATGCCTGAATTGACAGCAGCAAGAGGAATGGATTCACTTGGGGTAGCAGGCAATGGGACAAAGAAAATTAGAGGTATATTGTCACAGACAGCTAACTATACCCACCTTCTCTACCTCACTGAGAAGGATTAATGCTACCGACAACAACAACAACAAAAAAACATCAGTAGAAAATTCAGCATCCAAACTTCTTACAGGAGAACACAAATGGTATTTGAAATTAAGTTCTCCCAAACAAGCAAGCAAACATTTTGGTATTGTTTCTGTCCACAGGCAAGAGGACTATCCAACTGTAAGACACAAATATTTTTGTCTTCGCTTTTAGTACCTTTTCACTGATGCACCGAACATTTCTCAACCAAAAGGAGAAAGTCAGCTACCACTAGAAGATGAAGACATTCTTGTGCCTGTAGAAACATTTGAAGACTCAGGGACCAATTACTTCAGTATAATGTGTCTTGGTAAACCCAGAACCAGAAGTCAAATCCTGCACCACCTTATCAAAGCAGTGCTAGCTGATGCACACTGAAAGAGATTCTCGCTCTACAAACGTGACACCATCAGTCCTTACAAGTTTCTGTAAACTAATCAAATTCCCAAAGACCCTAAATTGTATACTTAATGGCTGTCACTCAAGTGCTACCTACAAATAAATATGTATATGTATTTTTTTCACTGTTCCCTAAAAAGAGTAATTAGCATCTGCCAGACAATGCTGAAACCACCTTTTTACTGAATGACACTTAAGAAGAACAAATTGGGTTTATTCTGGCAAGGCATGAAGTAATGGACTAGATTATATAGCTGGAAACAAAAAAGGGGGGTCTGAATGCATTCAAATCTAGTTGGAGTTAAAGCTAGCTTTTAGCTGCTGAACAGTTATTCTGCATTCCTTTAACAGTTTTCTTTCTTGGGACTTTTCAGCTGTCCAATTTTATGAAGGACTGTACAATATAATCAGCCTGAAATGCTGCTTCTCAGAATCAACTCCAGCAGTTCTCAGCCACTGGGACTGAATGTCAAAATACAAAAATTACATCTTCCAAGCACTACCTTATACCATAGAAGTTTTGACCAGAGCTTCTCAAGATGTGTGCATCACCAGGAGATATCTGGATTCATTTCAGTGCAAAATAGCTGTTTGAAAACCATCTTGAGGATTTCTGCCCCTCTACTTCTCTGAGTTTATAACTTAAGGAAGTATATCATACTGCAACACGTGTTAACCGATAGCTACTGTGAAGACTAGGAAAACATTCCTCAGCCTATTTGTTTTTTTGTTACCTTTGACTTTCAAAGAGCTCTTTGATATGGTGATTCTCCATTTCTGAACAGTAATGCCTGAAGCACAGGTTAAATAGCATGGAATGCATTTTCTTTCCCTTTGCACCTTTTCCCTCTTCCCCATCTCCTTGCCTCCCCTGCAGCTGCCACAAGAAAAATTTAAGAGCTACTTTAGCCCTCTGGGCTCCCACTGCAGAAGGCAGGTGGGCTGGTGAGAGGTCAATTCCTGCCAGAGCCCACCTGATGGGCCCAGCCTCCTCCTTGGCATCATGCTTTTCTCTCCCTCCACTACCGAGACTGGATGGAGCGAGGTGAGCTCTGCTGGAGCACAAGAATGAATTACTGCATTGAGTGCAATTACGAAGCTCGAGTGAGGAACAGGCTAGAGAATGGGAATATGTGTATATATACATATATATATATGATGGAAGATGTATCCAAGTCTTCTGGATACATCTCTAGCTCCTGGAACCGTAATGTGTGGGACGCTAGGAAGCATGCTGTATGCTTGCTGCGATCTTACACCCTACCCCCAATGCCACCTTCTAGCTGCCAGGGAAGACAGAGTAGTGAAGGAGATACACTGTTGCTCCGACTAAAGTGGCCATCCTTATGGCCTCGTTGGTGGGGCTGAGTAGATGAGAACGGAGAAGGAAGAAAACACTACTAGAGAGAAAAATAAAAAGTCATCTTATAAAAATTCAAGAGTTAATCTAGTAGGATATCAGTTTATCAATAGCACAGGTCCACCATTATCAGCAAGTTGCAGGGGTTTTACATCAACAGAGAATTCAGTGGTCTTCCAGGAGCATTACTGTGCTATTTTAAACACCTTTTGAGTTGCTACATGGCCTGTAAGCTTGTCACTATGCTTTAAGGAAGCATTCATCACAAGAAACCTTGGTTGCGCAAAGACTTCCTTTACAGTCTCCAGTTTGTCTTCAGCATTATAAACAGACCAGTGATGACAAAAACTGGATTTGAAAGTGGATGTGCTTGTACTGTATAACATGACTTTCAGTTCCATTCACACATCATTTGGGCAACTTCATCACAGATTAAATATATTAAGACTCAAAGACAGGCTACCTATTCTTTTTAAGACACCCTTTGGCAGTATGAGACTTAAAGGAAGACTGGATACAGGTAGTGGCTATGGTATAAGAACAGAGATTACAAAACCTCAGAGGGGAAAAAAAACCCAACCCAAAACAGGGGAAACATACTGCAAGGGGGGAATATGGAAAACTACCCTTAGATTATAACAAGTATTATGAAAAACAAACTCTTCCCATTATCTGTAAATGTTTCAAATTATCTGTGCAGTTATTTCTGTTTCAGATTTTCTTTAAGCTCCCTAACTTGATAATAGCACAAAAATCCAACCTTTCTGCAGAATACTTTCTCTAAACAATCTCTCCCCTATGCATCACTCAAATATTTTCATTCAGTTCCATAACCCAGCCTCAAAGAGCCATGAAACACATCCTGGACCACAACCCTGCAATCCAGCATCCTCATCCAGAACCTCATCAAAAACCCATTTATGCCAAAGGAAGGTCACCCCTTTATTTCATTGCACCAGTAAACCACTTCCTATGACTGCTGAAAATTACCATGTTTACTTATAGCCACAGCACTTAACACTACTAAACCCAGGAAACATAATGGAAATACTTACATCTATTAATAGACCATTAAGCGTATAGGGAAAAGATGCCCTGTGGCTGAAGCACAGTACTAAAAGTCAAGAAACTAAGGATAAAAGTAAAGCCCTATTCCCTCTTCCCTTTAGGACAGGGAAAGCAGAACCAGCCCATCCATCGTTTATTTTGGAAGCCATAATTGGCTTACTTTTAATCAGCATTTTAAGAGCCACAACAGCATGTTTCCAGTCCTCTCCCTCAGGTCTCCTTCTCCTGACGCAGAGTGGGTCTGTACAAACACACACACACAGATGCCACATTCAACACAAATGAGGGAATGAAAACAACTGGCAAGAGTGGATGAGTCGCCAGCGAGGGGCAAAGGAAAGCGCTTCCCAAAGTGGGTCCAATGCCAATGGCAAAAGCTTCTCTTCAGCTGGTGACAAGCACGCTATCAGGCTATCCCATCATGAGCATCTTCTCCCACCTCACCATGGCAAGTCTCTGTCTGTCCAGCTGAACCAGATCATTAGTTGATACCACCCTCCTGAGGGAAGGGAAATTAGAAACCCTTACTTAAAATCACAGTAACGGTGTGTGGCTAAACACTGCAGTATGGCCACATGGCCACCTTAGCAGCATGAGAAAATATTTTTGTTTCATATGACTGGAGTTTTTTCAAAATGAGGTTTATTTTACGTACAGTATAATTACACAATTGAAGTTTATTCTAACTAGATAATCAAGGCTAGTTTATTCAGACTGGAGCATTCTTCAAACTATCGCTGATTTACTGCTTAGGTGAAAAAGCAGCAGTGCTCTCCCTGGCCAGGTAGGGGAAGACCCCTTCAGCACTCTTGCTGTAGCTAACAAACCCAGGCATGCCACACTGCCTTAGGAAAATTTGTATCTTTTTTTTTATGAAAGCCACATTAAGAATTTCTGTATTCCACCACACCTACAACCAAAATTAATTGCAAACTAGAAATATTTGCATGAATGTTTTGCTGAAATAAAGAAAAGCTCTGCTAGCTTCTGCTTCGCATCAGACAAGTAATTTGATAATTCATGTGGATTGAACCAAGCAAGGCATACTTCCAGATCTTACCCAATGGAAACAAAATCACAATACATCCTCCAGCATCTGGCATTAAAACAGACAAAACAATCAGATATACTAGTGTTATTACTATTTTCTTGAAGATTTTTTGAGATGCTTTTACAGTGGCATCCACAAACTGATACACAGTATCATGTATTTTTATCCAACACGTCCTTTTCCATCCTATCAAAACCTCAGGTAGAAGCGATAAATTCTAGAGCCTCATCTTATTTATTAAAATGACTACTAGGAAAAAGGAGTATCTAAGAGAAATTATTCAACAAAGGAAAGTAGACTTATGAAGCTTCATATACTTACTTCTAAAATGGTTGTTCAATGTTGGATTCACTATGCACCAATGATGGTGCTAAGGTTATAAGGCACAAAATCCATTTCTCTTTTTGTGCAAGCAGATGCATTAATGTGCATGTGGGGCCAACAGGCAGCCGGCTCTGGCATGAAGGACCAACTCGGAAGGCATCCCAGACTAAAATAAACGCCCATCGTATCAACCCAAGTTAATACATATTCAGTGGACTGGTCCTCTTGGAAGGAAAATGCAAGCACACAGGAATGACTTTACAAAACATCAGACGTAATTATTACTGAAGGGGTTGACTTCAAAAGCTTGAACAATTTAATCTATTTCTGAAATGAAAATACAGAAAAAGGAGAGCTTCCAGATCTTTTGTACACCAGAAAAAGGATATGAATGCCCAAGACCACACCAAACATGCATTTACTCTTGTCATGGAAAACAGAAAGTTCAAAAAAGTTAAATATTATATGATGCACAGGAAACAACCTCTTCTGTTAAATGGCTACAAGAAATTCAGCTCAACACTGTTTTTCAAATTATCCCAATCAATAAAAGCACATATGCATAACACTGGAACACAAAGAGTTGCACTTTCCATATTGCAAAGGAATTAATTTAACAAAAGTGAAACATTAATAAGAGAAGTTTGCTACTGGCACCTTTATTTATGCCAAGAAAAATAACATGAAACCACAGTGAAAGAACAAACTTTGGCACACTGAGAAACACACAGTTTAAAGCAAAATGACTTCTAAGCAAACAGCTTGTCCTGGTTTCGGCTGGGATAGAGTTCCCAGCCGAAACCAGGACACAGCTACCACAACACAACCGTGCAAACCCTGCACAACATCAGGAATACTTCTTCTAGTCATCACTACTCTGGGCATTCTCACTGAAATGTGGCTAAAAAGCAAAGAGGAGCCTACCTGCTATGTAACTGAAGTTTATGCCAAGATCACAGAAATCTCAGCAAAGTAGACATTTGTCTGCAGCACCTTCATACCACAAAAACGATCAGCTTCCTCTTGATCAAAGGAACACAGATGCAAACACATGAAAGCAGTAGCAAAAACCTCCAGACATTCAAGTGCAAGAGAGAAACTGATGTCTCAGAATTTAGGGCAAAACATTTCCACACAGTTTGATCTGGCATTCGGTACGCAAAAATGATATACGCAAATAATACAGTAAATGAAGACAAGCACATACTTCACAAGACTTCATATCGCAGAGGAGATGGATATTAAATAGTTAAGGAAAAGTGTATCTACTGTGGATAACTCACTTAAGAGTTAGTTTTCTTCTTCATTTTCTTTCTCTAAGACATGACCAAGAGGCATTTCAATACATTAATTCATTACATTTGCAGAAAGCCTGAAATGTATACGCATTATGTACGCACATACACAGGACACACAAGACAATTCAAAAGCAAAAATAATTCTGCATGAAACGTTTTGATCACTATTTAACTGCAACAAAAGGTACTTTACTAAGATCCTTACAACATTCAGAGAGAGACGGAGAGTGTGCTGAATGGTAGGGTTTTAGGATCTTGACAGTTTCATGATACGAATAAAGAAAAGCAAAAAAAAAAGTGTCTTATTTGAATGACGGACACAAAGCCTGGCAGATGTGTTACAGTATTTTAAATAACATAACAATAACCTTGAGTTTCTTTCAATTTTTTTTTTCATTTCAATGGTTAGAAGCCATTTTAACGGTTTCCACTGTGTGAAACCCACTTACCTCTTACCTTTACACCCCCACACATCATCATCGTTCATCATTGTGGAGATAAAACACAGTGGAAGGTATTTCTAAATATGCTATCTAAAGTCAGTCCAGGGTAATACTATGCTGTAAAATACCTCTGTGATTAGCCAAGATTTCAAGTCACTTTTTTTGTCACTTTGATACACAGACCACTATATGACTTAAGCAGTACTAATTCACTGGGTGAGCTGCTTGAACACAAGTATAATGGGAAAACTAAACACGTACCATGTTCTTATGTGCACTACTTCCAACCACAGAAAATACATGGTTGTGGAACATACACCAAGTTGTGATGGAAATACCAAACACAAGTCAGTTACAACAAAAGAACTCGGAAATTATCTAAATGTCATAAACCATGCAGGTCAAAAAAAAAAAAAACCTGTTGCAGTACTGAAAGAATTTTTTGCTTTTGATTACTGCAGTAACCTTGGCTGAGTTACAGCATTACTACTCCTTCCATTATTTAAGCATATTATCCAGATTTTTCCTCTCAGCCAGTAGGAGAGATTCACAGGAAAGTTAAATTTGGGTGTGTAACACAACTCTATTTACATACCGTGGTACAGTGGGTCGGGTTAGTAAGTACGCTGAGTATAACCTGTCACACACACATCACCTGAAAAGTAACTATATCAAACAGGACCTAGAAGATACACAGATCTCACAAAACCCTATGTTATCAGGCTGAGAAAAACTGTGAGAGCCAATTAAAAGAGGAAGATGGAAACAGGGAGGAGACAACTTGAATTGGTTGTTACTCAATCCAGTTAGCATTCCCATAATTTGCATTAGTCTCCTGATCAGCTATACTTCCACCCAACTTGTACAGTCCAGTTATTTATAAAAAGTCTATACAAACAATACTTTAAAAAAACCAAAACACCACAACACATAAGTGGATACAGAACTTAAACTGAGTATAACTGCTTCTAGGATCTGCTCAACAGCTCGAGCCAGTTGTAAATGAAGGGCTGAAAACTGCAATGCCCTGCCAGAGCTGGTGCAAAAACCAGATTTCAAGAGGAGTGGTCAAGATAAGTGTAACAGAGAAAAGCCAAACAAGCTACTCAGCAATACTGACACTGGGACCTTCTGGCAGAGGTGAAACACACAAGGAGGAAATAAGATTTTTTTTTTTTTTAATCACCTGAACAGTCCAGAATTAAACAGAATTAAAAGCCTTGCCCTTACTTTCCTGTAGCTTTCAAATGCATTTGTAATTGAATGACAGATATGAGTAAGATTTTAAAAGCATTTCCCCTGTCGGTTTTGCTTCGCACACCTTAAAAGACCAATAACTAAGAAAGTTATAATTGCATTTTATTTATTCATCAGACAAAAAAAAGCCTTACTATATAAATCTTCATAAAATATCAACATGCAGGATATATAATTTCATTTACATTAAATATGTACATGCTCCTTCAATTAGCATGTCTAGAAATAATTACCTAATATTAAAAAAAAAGCATCCCTGATGCCTTTCCACTGCTATAGATACGCCAGCCACCAAAGCAAACAGAGTTATGTGACACTATACAAGAGTGTCTTACAAACACTAAAGTTTTCAGATGCTTCACTTTCCTAACGTGTGCATGGCAAGAGATGTACCTTCCTTTTATTTCTGCAGTCTTGGAATTCAAAGGCAAGATATTTTTCTTCACTGCAATTTAGTGAAACATAGTTGGAAAGGGATCTGACTTTTTTTTTTTTTTTTTTTGGAAAGGACAGAGGCAAAGTCTGTCGGTGTTACAATATTTTAAATAATAAAACAATAACCTTGAGAGAACGTAGTGTATTAAACGGCTCTGAACTAAAACCAATACTTGCAAATGGCAACATCACATGAAAAGCAGCACATGAACCTTGGGGATAAACAACCTTGAATGCCCATATATGAGAGAAAATAATATAGTACAAAAAAAGAGTATACTTTCTTTAAATCATTTTGGCTGGTAACAAATCAGTTGGAAAAGCACTGCTATCAAGAAGAAAAACCCACACAGTATTTTTAAAGAAATACACACATGAATTCCTTTCACACAGACGGTTTTTGTGATATACAGTCTAAGTTGGCACAACACGTAATTTTTTGTTAAATCCTTTTAGGGCTGACCAACTTTTTCTATAAGAAAAAAACATATTTTTCTCTGAAAACCAAAGCGTTCAGTATTTCAGTCTCTCAGAACATACCTTAAGTAAATTTCACTGGTCAGGAAAAGGGAAGATGAGAGATTCAATACTGAGCAGCTTGTCCTTCAAATGCTATTTAGTCATTACCATTACTACAGATGTCAGTGGCAATAACGCCTACATTTTGGTCACCTAACGCTCTCCCTGACAAAAAGATTCCTCTGATGTCTTCTCAGGCTGTAGCATCTCTACTGTTTGCCGCATGCCTTTGATTTTTGGCAAAGGGAAACAGTTGAGCCCTGTAAATATTATTTGCTTGTGCCACATATTTTTGCTCCTTTTTGCAGAATTATAAACCATTAAACAATAGTTTCTTCCCTACTAGTCAAGTCCCTTACTGCAGGCTTGTTTGTTACAGCTTGATCTGGGCAGACAGTCTGAAGTCATGGACACGCTAAATCCGGCGCCTTACTTTCATTGCCATCCTAGCAATACCCTCAGCATGGGGGACCCTAGAGATCAAAACTCAGATGCTGCCAAAGAACTGCAAAGTTTGGGAAGGCGGACAGTGGCGGCAGCCACCACCCATCGCTGGGGCAGCACCCCTTCTGGGGGCAACACAGCGGGAAGGAGCATTTTACTTTGGGACACAGCGATAAGATTCTTCCTATCCCTATGAACAAGATGAGGACTCCAGGACCAAGACGTACACATAAACACATGAATTAAGAGAGCATCAGTTCCACATCCCCGTTAATGATTTGCATTAGTAGCTGTTGTGATGGCTACAAAATTAGTAAGTTGGGCCCCAGAAAAAAAAAAAAAGTCTCATTCTCTGCTGCAACAGAGCCAAACCCCATCCACACTGCTGTCCGTAAAACACACCAGAAACATATAGACAATCTTTTATACCGCATCGTATATTATCTTCTAGCAGCCAAATCAAATAAAACAACAGATTTGGCTGAGACCACTCTATACTGCCTTGCTTGGGCATGAGTGTTCAAATGTCGATGCTTGACCACAAGTGATTACATCTGTCCGTGCCTGTCCATGCTCTCCAACACATGACCCATTTGATATCATCTTTAATTACACCACATGCTGCCTTTTCTACGGATTCCCAATCTCATACAGGGTGAAAAATAAAAGATGACCTGGTCTACATAATGAGTGAAGCTTTTTTGCAACATTTGCCTCTGAAGTTAGGAAGTACAAAGCAGGAAAACGCAAGAAGAAAAAAAAAGTCTGGGATGAGTGCGAGTGAATATTGGGCAGACTTCCTTACACTCTAGAGAGGAGGGGGGAAAAAAAAAGTCACAAATATAAATTCTGAGCATTAATTGTTTCTCTCCCTTCTCTTCCATGTGATGCATGAAAAAAATGGAGACCCAAGACCTAGAAGTGCTTGACTGCTCAGCCACAACAGCTTACCATGGGAGCTGTGACTGCCAAGCACAGAAGGAGGGTGAGGAACAGCAAACACAGGCGTTCCCGGCTCCCTCCTTGGCTCCCCACACAGCGTTACCTCAGGTAAGTCAAAGACTTGGATTCATCTTCCCACTCCATAAATGTGGGATAATAATACTTCCTTATCTCCCAAAGCAATTGTAAAGCTACTTTTAGAAACTACAGTGGCTTACGACAAAAGGGAAATTAATTCCCTCTTACGCCCCACATTTAGATGTTTTGCCATCCACAAAGCAAAGGCCTCATATCAGATAATTAAGGTAAAAGTATAACGAGCAGCTGCCTAACACCTTAATCACGACTCATCTCATACATCCAACCGGGGAGAGGTCACATGAAGAAAGAGCAGCCAGACCCACCCTGACACCTACGCGTGAGGCCAAGAGCTAAGGTCACGACCACCAGCCTTGGCCCTAACATCTCCTGGTGCTGGGGGACTTGATCCCACGCCACATGCGACTCCATACGCCGCGGCAGCCTCCACCACATCTCACACACCCTCTTCGCCCTCAGAAATTAAAAGTTACGTTCGCGCAGCAACGAGGAGTGACCTTAATAGGAGCCGTGCCTATATAAGGGCTCGCAGTGAGGCGTTCACGCTCGATACCAGCTCAACCAGTTTGCTGCCCGCGTTGGCCAACCAGCACAGGCAGGCCCAGGCACCGCTGAAAATGAGGTTTATAAATCGCTCCCTTCCCAGCTCTCCACTTCGGGGCACGAGCAAGCTGCCGCTCTCCCCGGCAGCACCGCCGGCGGTCGGGGAAACCGCGGCGGCACCGGCGGGTGCCTGGCGAGCCCGACCCGCCGCACAAAAGCCACCTCACGGC
>WAAD01011215.1:0-20656 GCA_013389945.1 Fregata magnificens | reverse complement strand
CACCGCCTGCCTGTCACCTTGCGCCGTGGGTCTGCGCTCGGGCAGGCGAGGCAGCGCGGCCGCGGCCGAGCCTGTGCGCTGGTGAGCGGGCACGTTCAATCGGTTTCTCTCAGAGAGTCCAACAACGTGCCCTCCGCCTTTCTGGGAGGTCCTGCCATTTTTTCCAGGTTTTTCCAGATTTTTCCATCCAAGGAGGTTGCGTGCACTGTTTGCAGCCACGCGCCGCCTCGGTTGAATCGATGGCACTGGAGAAGCACAAGCGCGTCCTCCCCGTCCAGCTGCTGCTGGCGGTTCCCCTCCAAGGCCGTTCCCACGGGCGGCCCTGCGGATGGCCCTCCAGGCTGGGCTGGCCCTGCGGCGGCAGTAGCATTTGGTACTCAAGTTTTAGAAGAGGAGAAATAAAGAAACATCATTTTCTTTGTTCTCCTCAACATTTATATGCTAGCGGTCGAAAAAGCCCCAGATGTTTAACACACAGCTTGCATATTTGTTTTGCTCCCGCCTTCCTGTTTTTGCTGATGGTTGACAACGTGGGGACGCTCTGCAGCGCTACAGGAACGCACATGGCCCTGCACGAGGCCCAGGGGCAGCTCCTGCTCCCCTGCCTCGAAAAGTCACCAGAACTGGTACTAGAGACCAAAAAGCCTCATTGCCTTACCTTCAATGCCAGTTTAACAAAATTGAAACTGAAGACATATTTAATCCTCCCACTTTCCATTCTGAGTCCTTTTGTTCTGTTCTTTTTGCCCAGCAATTATATTCTGTTACAGTCTTCTTTAGCTGAAAATACAGACCGTAGTCAATATAAGGGGGTAGAGGAGGAAAATATTTTCCGTTCTTTTTTTTTTTGGAAAGCGTTTGCTTCGGTATTCCTGATGGGTCTCCCAGTAAGTCGCTATTTCTTATTAAGTGCAAATTATTCTGCTGGGCCGCTGGTCTACAATTTGTCTTCCATCTGTACATTCAAGTGGTGTCCTCGTGTTTGGGTTCACACACCTCAATAAAAGTTTAACTAGACAGATTTAGTTTTTGTTGGTGCATATAGTAACAATTATACCTAATGTTGCCCTATCAGTGAAAGACTTCATTTTTGTTGTTTGTAACTCCACCAAATTTAAAGTGTCAATTGACATTTTCATGCCAGCTGTTTCTCAGGCTAAGCTTCTGTCAAGGTGCTCCATTTAAAATTATTCTACCTGTCTAAAGATGAAATTGTACTGTTTCGCTCATGTTACAGAAGGAAAATCCTACCTGTCTTACTGTAGCTGTGCCTCCTGATTCCCAGGGGCTCCTTTGGCAACAAAACCAAAAGAAGGCAGACTCTCCTGTAATCTTAATTAATCTTTAGCCTGTTGGTGCCTGACGAACACACGGGAAAGAACAGCTGGTCTCAGTGCAAGTTACATGGGCTTAGCGCTGAGGGAAAGGAAACGGAGAGGATGAGTCTCCAGGACTGGGAGTTAGGAAAGCAGGGGACGGGTGTGGGGGATACAAAGGGACAGGAGAAGATGGAGGAGTATAGCCAGAAGCTGGAGAAGGGGGTATGAGGGTATCTGCAGAGAGGGTATTCGGGCAGGAGCCGGTGGTTGGGTGGAGAGGGACAGATAGGACCACAGGAGAATCTGCCCTAGGGAACGTGAGCCTACTAGTGCTGGCTCTCAAGCGGTCGTGAAGCCTGTAAGCATAGGGTGTCACGTGGAGAAATAAGTAGTCTCCTACGACTGTAATTTCCTCTGATAGCTGGCTCACAGCCTCACCAATATTCAGACTGGGAGTCATGCAATGAAAAAAAGATTTTAAAGAAAACTTAAGGAAACTATATGGAAAACATTAAAGCTCCAAAGACAAAAACCTCCCCTATAGTATTGTATGTAGTATGTGATACGCGTCAATTTTTAAATTACCTTTGCGGAGTGGTTTTTCCGCAAGACTCCTGCCTCATTCAATGCAAAGGATGTGTTAATTACTGTATAGTTCTTCAATGTTTCTCTTCATTTTCATCACGTAAAGTGGAATCTTTCATGTCATATTCACTGTACATTCTTCAAACCCTGCCCTAAAGGCAGGTTAATTAAATTCCGTGATGGCTTGCCTGTGGTACTCTCATAACTCCTTCAAGCATTAATAAATTTAACTTTATAACAGCCTTCTAAGTTGAAGTAGTACTATTATCATATTTTACACACAGGGAAGAACTAACAGAAGGTAATGTATCTGGAGTTGTCTGTAGTTGGTTGTTAATTCTTTTACGTTGTGGAGGTTGGCAGGTTGTTTTAAAGAGGGGAATAGTGGATTTAATACAGTGTGCATATACCAGCACCTAAGAAACAAGACCATAACCGTTCTTGCTCAGGTTTGACTTTGAATACTTTATAGATCTTTAAGCACCAGACGTAGTGGGTTACTTACAATCTACAAAGCTTTAGTGTGCACTTACACCCGGGTGTCAGGAGCTAGTTTCAGATGTACCCGTGTATCCTTCTTTATGACAGATAGAGGAACTCTGGGAAATTTTTTAATCTTCAACTTTTAAAAAGGAGGTTATGAACTGTTTAATTTTGCCCACACTTCACAGAACAAGGTGATTTTCTTGACCGTAGCAACTAAAGGGGCTTTTCCAGCTGTGATGGCACTGCAGCCAGTGTCTGCATGCTCAGAGCTGGAGATGTCACCCCATCCCTCTCTAACTCTCCGCTCCCCACCTTGCTCTACTGTCCCTTCATATCACACTAAAGGAAACCGTGCTGGAGGCAGCACGTCACCAGGAGCAATGTGAGGCTCCACTTTTGAGTGATAGGGGAAGGAATACATAACCCGGCAGCCCTACAGCCTTGGGGAGCTGAGGGCTGGGACCGGGAAGTTTCTCCTCACCCCCAGGACCAGGAGCACGAATTACCACAGCGCTGCCTGTGAGGGCAGGGAGATGGGCAGGGGGAAGCTGTGTGTGTGCTGGGCTGTGGCCAGCCTCTTATCATCAGCTCTCTGACATGAATTATAAGGCAATGCAGAATTCTCCCAAGCACAACTTCATCTCTGTAAGGCACGTCGCATTGAGCCCTCTGATTGGGAAGGTGCTTTATTGCAGACACTTTGTTTATTCTGCTTTCTTTATCTGATACCCAGTTTGTCCTTCCGTGAATGAAATTCTGGTAATACTTGTTCCAGATTGGTGTATTTTAAAGTGTTTTTCTTTCTTTCATGGTGTGTTGTGTGCTGTTAAAATCAACACCACTTTGGGTTTCTTTTGTGGAAAACATTTTTCCCCTCTTACCACACATTTTCAGCAGGTGCTGTGTTTAAACAGGTCTGTGCAAATATTCATAATGAGCTACAGTAGGTGTTGGTCAACCTAAGTCTGGGAAAATCTCAGAGGTAAGTCTGCAGAGAGATAAAGTCTTAAAGTCAGTTCAGGATGCAGGCAGAAAGAAGCTGGAGGGACTGCTAATTTTGCCACCTTAACAGACATTAAAATAAAAATTGTCAAAAGTGTAAACTAATTTTGAAAAGCTTGGCTTCTTTTTTCAGTGTTTTTTATATCTTGTGGTTGTATCTATGCAACAAAAGCCATCTGTCCCTAGGAATGCTTCGGAGGGAAAACAGAACGGTGAGCCCTGACCAAGCTGGCCAAATCTACAATGTAACAAATCTATGATGGTCCACAGTTTCTGCTCTATTTTGCCATTTTGAATCAATAGCCAACAAGTCAAGAACCCAAAAAAGTAAGGCAAAGAGAACGGCGGCCCGTGGTGTTTTGGTTAGAGCAACTGGCTCAGCATCACGCAAACGCTGCGTGTCAAAGGTGGGAAATCCAGTTCTCCCGGGCAGTATTTGTCTGCTCTAACTTAAATCATACTTCCTTTTCTGAAACTCCTGGAAGTCCAGTGCCTCATAACTTCTGAATGAAATGGAGTGCTTGCACCAAAGTATTTTTACAGACAATACAAATTCATCTGAAGGGAAGTACTCCTCTTCGTCAGGTAAGTTCATGTCCTCCGAGAAAAAAAGAGCATGACTCTGAAGTTAAAAAGAGTGTTTTAACACATATATCAGAAGCTAAAGAAAGGTGGTGGGTATAACTAATTGTATTTATTCCTGACTGTTGAAATATTAACTCAGCACCTTAAGCATTCCCCTAAAATAGATTATAAATCATAATTGTACTTAGAGTTATAGAGAAATTAGGTTTGTAAATGACAGAAATGCTTGTGGACTAATTGACTGATAAAAAATCTTCCTCACAAGGGATCAGTCTTACACAAAAAATTGATGGGCACTGAGTCAATAAACTGAGACGCAGTATGATAACTGAGAAAATCTTTTTTTCCCAGTTGCTTGAAACCTTTCTATAAAATGTGTTGGTGGTGTCAGGCTTGAAGCTAGATATCAACAGCAAAATGGTGCTCTGTTTCAAAATCACAATTTTGAAATCAAAAGTCATGGTTGTATTTCTAAAGGACTTCTACCTTGTAGGCATTAATGTTTTTATAAAATATGGCTGAATTTGCCCTGGTGAAATGGCTTCGATTTCTGTTTGTCTCTCACTATCTAAGAAGCCACGGGCAGCATATCCACAGGAATTAAACTATCTTTTTAAGTTCCCTTGATTGAAGAGCAGGACCAATGTGCAGCTCAGTCTGGCAAAGCTTGAACAACCTCTGTCTGCTTTATTTTTGTGTACTTACGTAGCTAAGAAGAGTCATTCAGTGAATAATACCAGCCTAACATTAAAATAATTTTTAGGATGAATCATAATGGATTGCTTTTGTATTTGTCATTTGGCATGTGAAAAGTATATTAGTTCTCCTCCACGTGAAAATATATCATAAAAAACCCCTACATTGTTAAGTCACGCATCTTCTACCCCAATATCCTATGCCATATATGATTTTTTGTACTCCCAGAATGCCTTGAACTAGGAGCATATTCTCACTTGCCTCACACATTTATGTTGTCTTTTGAAGTTCAGCTGGAGCTATTTGACTTGGAACAGGTTGACACTAATGGGGTCAATCTTCACAAAAATAAGTGAAAACAGAGAAAGAGAGGAACTCTGTCATCACCTTGTCCTTCGTTATTTACTGATGGCACAGGCATTTTAAGTCATGTACAAACATAGCCCTGCCTACACACCCTGCTTTACTGAGCATGGTAATGGGATAAACAGTAGTGGAATGCAGCACAAACCTATTTCACACCTGATTTAAATTGAATATGTTTTCACTAATGTTTCATTGAAAGGGTGATATATATTATTTCTCCACTTCTCCCGTAAATAAGGCCTTCCTTATTTAGCACCAAATACGTGCTCTTTTCCTCCAGATTCAAAACCTTGTGAGCCATGAATCTTAAGAGCTGTGTTATTAATTGCTTTGCAGATTTGTGGCCAGGTATCATTGGGGGATATGAACAAGTTAGATTTTGATGAGCTTTGGATTGCTTTTGATTCTGGGATCAAACTAAAGGTTCTTTAGTGCAGTATTAAGCAAAGAAAAGGCAAAAGCTGTGTTACCTTTTCATGCTTTAACAGGATGTGACACAGTCTTAGCGTTTGCTGGGAGAGGCAGGAGAAGATAAGTCTTGCTTAGGAAGGAAAGAATGTCTGCCCTGCAGCCATAGAAACATTTCTCCATTTCTCTTCACCACCTGCTGAAGTGATTGATATTTGCCGGAAGGATTTGCAATTATTTGTAGTATTTTTGTTTAACTGCACCAGCGTACTTTGCCAGGAAGAGGAACATTCCTTCCCCAGCAGTACATCTATTCATAAAGGGGAAGATTATGTTATATTCATATGTGATAGAAGCACGGACAGGAACATATCTACCTCAGATTGATAGTCAGCTGTTCTCAAGGTTATGGAATATCAAATCCTAAGATATTTCTACTCTGATTGAATGCCTAAAATAGCATTTAACTAATTAAGTTTAGTTATCATTGAATAATAATTATGCTGCATCAAATGGCAGACAGTCAGTAGAGAATTAGTTTTTTACTTTTTTGGTTAAACTAGCATCCTGTGTATAAGAAATTAAATCACCTTGAAGGGAAGGGAAGTCATGACTACCATGGGGATACAAAACCTCTGGAACATATAGACCAGGTAGGTCCAAGAAGCCAGGCAGTCTTGAGACTACATAAATTTATGAGTGCTTCTGCATGTGCACAGAGGATGCTGCCTCACACTCGCAGTGAGACCATTTGCATGCTCCATGCTCACCCCTTCACATATGATGGGTAAGTAAGTCCAGTGCCTCAGTCCTTCTGAGCACTATCCATAAGATAATGCTGGGAGAGACATAATAATTGGAGGAGAGAAGTCAGCATGTTTTAGGTCTGCTTTCATAACTACCTGTTAGGAATCTACAACAGACCCAGATGCGACTTAAGAATATACTTAATACCTGCCCAGTGTAGGAAAATAGAAGTTGAATTCTGATTGCTTTTATTTAAAGAGAGAGAAAGAATGTTGTAAAAGGTGAGGATTTCATTTACTTTCATAGTCAGTTTTCATTCTTCCTTAACTTTCACAGACCGTGACATTTATTCAGGCTTATGACTTGGCACAGTCAAACATAGAGAATGTGACGCTGGTCACAGTGGTTCTGTGGTTGCTTCAAAGCAAGATAAATCAGGCTATGCCTGTAGAGGCTTACAGTCTAAAGGTCTCCTGGTTATTAAAATGAGATCAATAATTTTGAAGCAAGCAGTGTTTGAAAAATGGTTGAGCTGAGCCTCAAATCAATGGGTATAAAATATTATACTGAACATTTTAACACAAAAGGGGAGGGTCTATTGACAAAACTTGTTTATCAAGAATGAAATGGATCCTCAGGCTGAGCTCCACTGACTTCAACACAGCTACAACAAATTACACAATCTGCCTCTGAACAGAAAAATCAGTTATTTGCATTTATAATGTATAAACATTCAACAAAGAAATCTTAAATATATATGCTAAAAAGATAAAATAACAACTATACAGAAGTCTCACAGAGATGTACTCAGACAGTTGTCATACATTTCAAAACTTGAGTAACCATCAGATGTTAATCAAACATTAACTTACCTTAATTTCACAGGTTAAAGATCACTCCCATGTACAATTAAGGATCAATTTTCTGCCTCCCTGCCAATCCAGCAATTCACAGAACATGCTGCTTCCTCTAGATTTGAATTTTATAGGAGTTATAACTAAGCAAGCATAGTGAATGCAGTTTGTAAATGTTTACAAACCTCGGTAGCCAACATAAGAGAGACCAAAATATAAAATAAAAAGATCTGGTAATTGCTAGTGGGTTAATAAAAATAGGCATGACAGATTCTGCGGAAGTAATGCAAAGGACGGTAACAAATGCATAATGTTTTTGCAGTCATTGAGTGTATTTGCTGAATACTAGCTCTTTGACAATTTAGCCTTACCCCCCCCAGCCCCTTGAAAATCAGGTCTAATTATGTCTACTATGTATCTTGTAATTTCCTTTTTCTTTTTTTTTTTATTTCTACTGCATATCAAAATGTTCAAAGTTTGTTTTTAAATTAGTGATAATTATGAGAGAAGTTATTTACTCTGCCTTCAAGCTTGATTTGAAGATACAACCTGATGCAACTAACCCAACTAGTTGGACAAAATTAAGGTGGCTAAAAGCAGTGTTTCTATTCAATGAGAATTCTGCCATTTCAGAATTCCTTTTCATTCCAAATCAGTTAAAAATAATGGAAATTACTTACTTGTAGTTAAAAAATGTTTAAGGATTCTGCATATTTCTTCCTAGCCACATGATAGAAAGTTTTCATAACACTCTTGCATATCTTGTTACTGCAGTGTAGTGATCTGTTAGCACACGTAGGAATAGGTAGGTCTTCCAAACTGAGGACTTAAACTTCTCCGTATTTACAGAGTTACTAAGGGTACTTCTTTTCTCTTCCAAATGACATGACAGAGATCTTTCTACCCTTCCTTAAGCGATTTTAACTCAAACATGATCCATCCTATACATACCATCCCTTTTCTTTCTCTGAAGTCATTAATGCATAACGCTATTTCACCATATTTATTTTTCTCTTCTTTCCTAAATGATGGGTATACTTCCATCCTGATATTCCAGTCACAACTGCTAAATCCTCCACAAGTCTCTGTACTAGCTAGTTTCACATTCTGACTCACTTGTTCTGGATCCTCTGTTTTGTTGTACCAATGTAATAGCTTCATACTGGCCACCACAAGAGGCTAATTTTTAGCCAGTACTTTCCCACTCTGTATTAGCCAGCAAGTGCTCTCATCAGTATTGGCACTCTCATTCCTCTGACCCTCTGATATTTCTTTCTCACTATGTTATCATCATGCAGATTAAATGAGCCTTTCCCAGCTTTGTTCCCTACTTTTAAATTCAAGCTCCTATCAATCAAATTAGCCTTGATCCCACTCCAGAACTCAAACTATCCAGTGTATCATCCTCTTCCAAGAATGTTTCCCAGTGGCAGACCAACCCTAAACCTTCCTATAGGGTGACTTGTTGGTCTTCACGGTCTAGTTGCACCTTTCCTCTAAATCTTTAAAGACCAGAAGAATTCCATTCCATTTTTATTGATATTTGTATTAACCACATTTAACTGGGTTGTAATTTCAGACATCTTTTCCATGTCTTCCTACTAGCAGACAATTGCTTCTGCAGTTGGAGCAATTTTTCCATATTCATTCATGAGTCTTGACCTGCTGGAGCAAAAGTATGCAAGAGTCAGAAAGACCATCTCCTACGTGGTTTAGATTAGCCAAACTAAATAAAATTATTCTAATATCTTAAGTAAACCACTACCACTTGATAGACACCAAAAAAAAAGCAGTGTTAAGTACTTAGTGTCAAAACCAGGAAGGCCAGAGCCCAGCTGGAGCTGGGATTGCTGAGGGGCACTGGTTGGAACAAGGCAGATTCTGTGAGAATGCTAATTGGAAAAGCAAGTTCAAGGAAAATGGGCTTCTGGTGATGGAGGCCTGTGCTGGTTCTGGCTGGGATAGAGTGAATTTTCTTCACAGTAGCTAGTATGGGGCTATGCTTTGGATTTGTGCTGAAAACAGTGTTGATAACACAGGGATGTTTTCGTTCCTGCTGAGCAGTGCTTACACAGAGTCAAGGTCTTTTCTGTTTCTCACGCTACCCAGCCAGTGAGCAGGCTGGCGGTGCACAAGAAGCTGGGAGGGGACACAGCTGGGACAGCTGACCCCAACTGACCTAAGGGATATTCCACACCATTTGGCGTCATGCTCAGCATATAAAGCTGGGGGAAGGAGGAGGAAGGGGGGACGTTCGGAGTGATGGCGTTTGTCTTCCCAAGTCACTGCTACGCGTGATGGAGCCCTGCTTTCCTGGGGGTGGCTGAACACCTGCCTGTGACGGGAAGTAGTGAATGAACTCCTTGTTTTGCTTTGCTTGCACATGTGGATTTTGCTTTACCTATTAAACTGTCTTTATCTCAACACATGAGTTTTGTCACTTTTACCCTTCCAATTCTCTCCCCCATCCCACCGGGGGGGAGAGCGAGCAAGCGGCTGGGTGATTCTTAGCTGCCGGCTGGGGTTAAACCATGACAAGGCCCCTAGTGACAACAGGTGTGAATAAAAAAGCTGATGAACTCACTGCCTTTTTTCTGCCTCTGTCTTCACAGCCAAAGCCAAGTCCCAGACCCCTGCCTGTACGGGCACAGTCAGGGAAGGAATGGGGCAGCCAGCAATGGAGGAGCAACAGGTTAGAGAAACTGGATGTATTCAGATGATTGGCCTGGAATCACCCCAAGCTACTGGGAGACCTGGTGGGCCTGAGTGTGAGGCCACTATCAATCTTCATCGTTAAAAAAGGCAGGAAGGAGGACTTGGGAAACTGTATGCCGGTCAGCTTCACCTCAGTCAATGGAAAGATCAGGGAGCACATAATCAGCAGTAGTCAGCCCAGGAAGGCAAATCATGTCTGACCTGCCTGATTGCCTGCTATGATAAAATGACTGGCTCTGTGGGCAAAGGCAGAGTGGTGGGTGCAATATACCTTAATTTGAATATGGCTTTTGACACCACCTTCCCCAGCCTTCCCCTCTGGAAACAGCAGAAGCATGGACTGGACAAACAGACTGTTTAGATGAATTGAAAACTGGCTGAAAGGGTAGCAGTCAATACTCAATATTTGGCTGGTAATCAGCAAAGTACCCTGGGGTCAATACTGGCATCCATATCAAATGCCTTCATTAACAACCTGGCTGCAACGCAGAGGTCATTCTCAGCAGATCTGCAGATAACACTAAATTAGGGGCAGTGGCTGCTGGTGCAACCCAGAAGGACCCTGAAAAACTTAAGGATTGGACAGACACCTCGTTATCCTTATAAGAAGTATGAAGTTTTGCTCCTGGGGCAGCTGGAATAACCCCATGTACGGGTACAGGCTGGGAATTGCCTGGATAGGTCATAGTCCTGCGGGTTACAGTGCACCCTGGGTTGAATGTGAACCTGCGACATGCTCTTCTGAAAGAAGCTACATACTGGGTTACGTTAGAAGTGTAGCCAGCACGTAAAGGGAAGTTTGCAGATAATCTCTACTTAGTACTGGTGAGGCCATAACTGAAATAGTGTTTCATTTTGGATACCTCTGATCGAGAGGGATATGGCAAAATTGGAAAGAGTTCAGTGGAGGGCTACTAAGAAGGCTATCGAGGAGAGGCTGAAGGAGCTGGACTTATTTAGTCTGGTAAAAAGGAAGCTAAGAAGGGACATATCAGCCTACAACTGTTTGAAGTATTATTACAAAAGTGACGGAGCCAAACTCTTCTTGCTACTGCTGGCTGGTCTAACAAAGACCGGTTACCACAGTTTACAGCATGGGAGGTTCAGACCGGGCACCAGAAAATAGAATCAACAGGAGGGTAGTTGGGCACTAGAACAGGTTGTCCAGAGAGGTGGAGGAGTCTCTGTCACTGGGGCTTTTCAAGGCTCAGACAAAGCCAAGAGTGACATAATCTCGTGCTGAGCTGGTCCAACTCAAAGGTAGCCTCCAGAGGTGCCTTCGAACCAACATTTTTACATCTTGCAGGAGGTCTCAGGTCTTCACAACAGCTTATTATTAAAGCCCTATTATTAAAATAAACTCTTTATTAACTTGTTTGGTTTCATGAATGGTGGTAGAAGATTGTCACCTAGCCTGTTTGAAGAGAGAAGATTCAACAGATGGAAAACACCTTGGTGAGTTACGTAACTGAGACAACACCTCTCATGAACCCACTTTCTGGAGTTAGAACTATAGCAAGGGACTTCAGCTAAGGAAGGGCATTAAAGCCACACTTCTGCTCCACATGCCTCATTCCCTTGCCCTGGTACCCGTTCACCTTTCTGGCTTGTTTGACTTTGTCCTCCACCACATTAGAGTCTAGATCTAGACTCAGTGCTCCTTCTGCCACGTCCGAAACAAAGAGAACCTAAATTACTAATTAGCCTTTCTCTGGCCTACTGTTATCAAAGCATTATCCAACTTCCTTGCTCTGTGGGAAATGCTTTAGTATAAATAGATATATTCTGCTGTGAACTATGTGGATTCCATAACATCTCAGCCCGGTAGTTTCCCACACTGCATGATACAGAAAAAAAGGTGTCTCTTTCTCAATTGCATTACATTTTTTTTTCCTCCATCAGGAAATATTGAAGATCATAATTTTCCTCTAAATCTGTGGCCTCCCATTGTCTTTATCAGTTAGGAATAAGCTGCACGGGAAAGACAATTGCTTCTGGACAAAATATAAATTTGCCAGGTTTTTCAATATAGCTTGACATGATGGAGTCGATCAAATTATAATAGTCCATTTGACACTTAAATCTTAATAGAAAGATAATTTCAAAATTATGGTTCTGTCCTCAGTACAACAGAGTTATAGAGCATCCTTTGAAGCAGAAGAAATTGAAACAACTAGACCTATGAATGAATTCTGGTCCTACCTCTTTCACCCCCTGTGCTGGCCACAGACTTCTGTTCTAGCAATGCTGGATGGTACAGGGGAGAATGCTTTCAAAAGGGGGTGAACTGGGTGGACCTGCATACTTGAGATCTAAAGAGTGGAGGGTTTTTTGATACTTGCAAGACACATGTGGCCATGCTAATGAGAGTCCACATGATTTCTATAATATTAGGCAAATGACAATAAGGTCATTTACAGTCAATATGATTTTCAGGTGTCACTTCTAATAGAACTTGCTTTACCGTATTCAGGGGAACACTAATCTGCTTGTCTCCTGTTTAGAGGTGTGGGATTTTTGTTTGTTTGTTTTTCCTTACAAAACAAAACAAAAAAACAACCCTCAGAGGGTAGTATATATCCATATATTCTACACATCTGAATTCTTCCTTTTATGATGGGTTTGACCTTGGATCCAGTATTTTACGTTTCAGTGGAGAAAGGACAGGACATGGTGCATCTAAAGGAGAGGAGCAGAGCAGCCATACTTCGAGAAACTAGAACCAGAAGACACCTGGTGGGATGCACCCAATGCACCTACGAGTGCTGAAAAATCAGATATTTTGCTTTGTAATGTATAAACATTCAACAAAGAAATCTGAAATACGTATGCTAAAAAGGTAAATTAACAACTTCACAGAAGTTTCACAGAGATGTATTTATAGATAGTTGTTGTACATTTCAAAACTTGAGTAAACGTCTGATGTTAATCAAACATTAACTTACCTTAATTTCAAAGGTTAAAGATCACTGTCATGTACAATTAAGGATCAGTTTTCTTCCTTCCTGCAAATTCTGCTATTCACGGAATGTGCTGCTTCCTCTAGGTTTGAATTATGTAAGAGTTATAATATCATGGAGCTGATGTCATTGTGAGGCCACTCTCGCTAATCTCTGAAAGGTGATGGTGATCAGGTGAGGATCCTCAGGACAGGAAAAAAGCAAAAGTTACTGCTTTCTTCGAGAAGGGCAAAAAGGAAGATCCAAGAATCTACAGGGTGGGAGGCCTCACCTCAGTCCCTGGGAAGGTGGTGGTGCAAATGATTTCCAAACATATTAAGGATAAGAAGGTGTTGGGGAGTAGTCAGCATTGATTTACCAAGTGATCATCATGCCTCCTCTATGACGAGATGATACGAGTGGCTTGGTGGAAGAAGGGAGAGCAGTGGACATTATTTATGTTGACTTGAGCAAGGCTTTCAACACTGTCTCCCATAACATCCTCATAGACAAACTGATGAAATAGATAAATGGACAGTGGGGTGGATTGAAAACTAACTGAACTGGCAGGCTCAGAGGGTTGTGATCAGTGGCATGAGGTCAAGCTGGAGGCCAGTCACTAGTGGTGTATCCCAGGACTTAATACTTTATCCATTAATTCCATTAATTATCTGTCCATCCATTAATGACGTGGATGATGGGACAGAGTTGCACCCTCAGCAAGTCTGCAGATGACACAAAACTGGGAGCAGTAGGTGATACCTCAGATGGGTGTGCTGCCATTCAAAGGGACCTTGACAAGCTGGAGAAATGGGTCAACAGAATCCTTATGAAGTTCAAGAAAAAGAAATGCCAAGTCCTCCATCTGGGGAGAAAAAGTGAAGTACCTGAGGATGTACTGAAACACTGTATCTGACCTCCTTTTTCTTTTGTGGAGGTCCAAGCAACAGAAGTCTCCTTTCAATTGCCTTTTGCCCTTGTCTCATGCAGATCCAGTACCTGATCCAGCAGTACAGTAAAAGCTGGTGCTGTTTGAACCACCAGCGACTGTTGTTTCCATTCGTGTGTCTGTGACAGTTGCTACTCGGCCATGGAAGAAGTCTTCGACTTCTGGCACTTAGAAGACTGATCTGAAGCTAGTGGTATCTCTTAGACTCTTTTGTTGTAAATATTGCAGATGGAAAACTGTGACTTCAGGGGTAGCTGATACCAAGGCAGTGATAAATAGTTATGGCCTTTGAGTAGATACAGGTAGGGAGTTTAAAACGTGGCTTGAATAGACAGGCTCTCAGCAGCAACAACAATGAAATTATTCCAGCAGTTGCACTTATTTATTTCCTCAGAAGGCACCCCATAGAAGAAAGACTGTAAGCTAGTTAAACAAAAAGGGATCCTACAGAATGAACAATCAAACTGATTATAGACTTAAGAAAAATACTTTGTTTAAACATGAACTTAAAAATAATTCCAGAACCTCACAGCTCAAACAAGTATACCTCTGAAGGTCCTTCTGGTATGAGAAGTATGTCCTACCCTCTATGCTAGCATTTAGTTTTCTCAGCTGAGATTCAGTAGATATAAATCAGACCTTTGAATCTTAGCTCTAAGTTAACAAACTGAAGCTACTGAAATAACAGATTAAAAACCTTTCCACGACCATCCTATGCAGCCAATCCCTTTTGGCAACCATATAGTTCTGACAGAAAACAAAAACCAAAAAATACTTTAATAGATTGAACTTTGGTAACTGAAAGTTGAAGAAATCTCAGGATAGCCTCAAGACAAAATAACTTGAATTTAACAAAAGTCCCAATCTAAGCTCGAGACATAAGCACATATAAAATCTGTCGTCCTGTGGAAGATTCTTTGTCTGGTTCAGAAATCTGCAGTGACAGTGAATCTTCCTTATTCTCCCAACTATGTTCAATGGCTATTAACAAACCTAGCTTCAAAAAACACACAGCTGAAAAAAATTTTCAAAAATAATTCACAGGGAGTCCATAAAACATGAGAATTATTATTTTTCCCAAAGGGTTTTCAAATCTATATATCTGTGGTTATGACAGCAACCACTACCATAGTCTGTGATGCAGTTTTCACTAGAGATATAGGCACATCTGATTGCACTGAGGATAAAAGCTAAAGTCTAAAAAAAAAAAGAAAAATTCCTGTTTCATCTGGGATAGAGTTAGTTTTCTTCCTAGTAGCTGGTACAGTGCTGTGTTTTGGATTTAGGACGAGAATAATGTCGATAACACACTGATGTTTTAGTTGTTGCTGAGCAGCACTTACACTAAGTCAAGGACTTTCCAGCTTCCTGTGCTCTGCCAGGTGCACAAGAAGCTGGGAGGGGTCACAACCAGGACAGCTGACCCAAACTGGCCAAAGGCATATTCCATACCATATGACATCATGCTCAGTATATAAACTGGGGGGAGTTGGCCGGGGGCAGCAATCACTGCTTGGGGACGGGCTGGGCATCAGTCAGCGGGTGGTGAGCAATTGCATTGTGCATCACTTGCTTCGTATATTCTATTATTACTGTTACTATTAATTTTAATATTATTATTTATTTTATTTCAATTATTAAACTGTTCTTATCTCAACCCATGAGTTTTCTCACTTTTACTCTTCCAGTTCTCCCCCCCCATCCCACAGGGGCGGGGGAGTAAGCGACCGGCTGTGTGGTGCTTAATTTCCAGCTGGGCTTAAACCATGACAGTCCTTTTTGGTGCCCAATGTGGGGCACGAAGGGTTTGTGATAACAACAGATTAACCAGAATGCATTAAAGAATTTATATTTGTTAACAGTTGTTGGTCACAATTTTGATTCATCTCTTCTTGGTATTAATTTATCTGATCTGCACCATGCTCTTTTTTTGGTCTACATATTAGAGATTGGTGTTGGTTTTTGCAGTTTGCTGTGCTCTGCAGTGATTAGTGATGTTTTGCCTGGGAGATTTGTTATTAAAACACTGGCCTTGAGCTTAATCTGGTATTTGGGCTTTGTACTGAAGCCATTACTGTACTTGGAGTACCACCTCATGGAGACAATTAGCAATTGTACCTCTTCATCTGAGATGTTTTTTATGGAATAAATACAGGATGCCACTTTTGATACCTTCTTCTATGATGTTTCCTCTTTCATTACAACAACTTTTCAGTATCTTGAACATCCTTGGGTAGTTAAGATACTTCTACTGGTATTTCTTGGGAATATTGTTTCTGTTTTCTCTAAGGTTAATAAGCAGTTTAAGAATATCTTCCAGAGATCTGCCCCAAGGCTGGATAGTTATGAGTGGCAGGGTGTGTGGGATAATGTGGGCAAGCACCTAGGACAGTGGGCACCTCCAGTGTTTTGGAACTTCACCCCTGAATGAGTGCAGAATCCTGAAAAACTAGTAAAGTATTTGGAAAAAGTATGTTGTCACCCCGACAACTTGAGAGAGACACCCATCACTACAACGTGCTGGGGCCTGTCCCATGCATACCAAGCCCTGTTCAACACTATTCAGTACCCTCAAGGGGAAGAGAAGGTCTCTGGATCTGATGACAAAATGACAGGCACTGCGGCTACTCCAACCCTGGCAGCAGGCACTGCAGCTGAACCAGAGAACAAATCCGTGCCGGTATCAATCGCCCCCATACAGAAGAAGAAATACACAGGAAAATGAGCTTGTTTCCTAAGGGATGAAGATGAACCAGGGCCACCAAGAGAACAGGAGGAGGAAGAGGCAGAACCCATAAACGAGGTGGTAACCACGTGATCCCTGCAAGATAGGCGAAAAGATTTCAGCCGTTGTCCAGGGGAGCACATTGTCACCTGGTTGCTCTGATGCTGGGATAATGGGGCCAGTAGCCTGGAATTAGAGGGTAGGGAATCCAAACAAATGGGATCCCTTTCTAGGGAAGGGGCCATTGACAAAGCAATTGGAAAAGGGGCACAAGTCCTCAGCCTCTGGAGGCGACTCCTGTCAGGTGTGAAGGAAGGGCATCCTTTCAAGGAAGATGTTATATGTCACCCAGGCAAGTGGAACACCATGGAGAGAGGTGTCCAGTACCTGAGGGAATTAGGCATGCTGGAGGTGATTTACGATGACCTGGACAATGAGCAGTTATCCAAAGATGCAGAAGAAGTCAAGTGCACATGACCCATGTGGCAGAAGTTTGTAAGGAGTGCACCATCGTCATATGCCAACTCATTGGCAGTAATGAGCTGGAAAGATGGAGAGGAACAAACGGTGGATAAGTTGGCTGGCCAACTCTGGCAATAAGAAGAAAGTCTCTCTTACTCCCTATGGGCCTGCGTCTCAACTGTGGAGAAACTGTCCCGGGAGTTCCAGCAACTCAAAGAGGATATGCCCTACTCCCCACCTGTACGGACCAGTATCTCAGCCATTAGGAGTAAGCGTCCCTCTGCTCAAGAGAGAGAATATAGTGGGTACACACCACAGGCCACCCTGTGGTTTTACCTGCATGACCACGGAGAGGACATGAGGAAGGGGGATGGAAAACTCTCCTTGACCCTAGAGGCACGGGTATGTGAGTTGCAGGGAAAAACAATCACAAAAGGGGGTTCTTCCAGGAAAATTGATGCTTCAGTTTCCAGTGGGCAGTTCCCCAGAGTAGAGGACCTGATCCTACTTCCAATCTTAAAAAAGGGACTTCTGATTTGTATTTACAAATGAATACTATGACCAGGACTAGAGGGGCCCTGCCTCCAGCCAGGTGGAGGAAAGGGACAGCCGGGTTTGCTGGACTGTGTGGATTCGATGGCCTGGCACATCAGACCCACAGTAGTATAATGCTTTAGTGGACACTGGTGCACAGTGTACCCTAATGCGATCAAGCTCTGCAGGGGCAGAACCCATCTCTATTTCTGGAGTGACAGGGGGATCCCAACAGCTAACTGTGTTGGAGGCTGAAGTGAGCCTAACTGGGAATGAGTGGCACAAGCACCCCATTGTGACCAGCCCAGAGGCCCCATGCATCCTTGGCATAGACCACCTCAGGAGAGGGTATTTCAAGGACCCAAAAGGGTAGCGATGGGCTTTCGGTATAGCTGCCCTGGAGAAGGAGGAAATTAAACAGCTGTCCACCTTGCCTGGTCTCTCGGAGGACCCTTCTGTTGTGGGGTTGCTGAGGGTTGAAGAGCAACGGGTGCCGATCGCTACCACAACAGTGCACCGGCGGCAATATCGCACCAACCGAGACTCCCTGATTCCCATCCATGAGCTGATTCATCGACTGGAGAGCCAAGGAGTGATCAGTAAGACCCGCTCACCCTTTAACAGTCCCATATGGCCAGTGTGGAAGTCTAATGGAGAGTGGAGACTAACAGTAGACTATCGTGGCCTGAATGAGGTCACGCCGCCGCTGAGTGCTGCCGTGTCAGACATGCTAGAACTTCAATATGAATTGGAATCAAAGGCAGCCAAGTGGCATGCCACCACTGGTGTCGCTAATGCGTTGTTCTCAATCCCTTTGGCAGCAGAGTGCAGGCCACAGTTTGCTTTCACTTGGAGGGGCGTCCAGTACACCTGGAATCGACTGCCCCAGGGGTGGAAACACAGCCCTACCATGTGCCATGGGCTGATCCAGGCTGCACTGGAACAGGGCGGAGCTCCAGAACACCTGCAAGACATTGATGACATCGTTGTATGGGGCAACACAGCAGCAGAAGTTTTTGAGAAAGGGAAGAAAATAGTCCAAATCCTTCTGAAAGCCGGTTTTGCCATAAAACAAAGTAAGGTCAAGGGACCTGCACAGCAGCTCCAGTTTTTAGGAATAAAATGGCAAGATGGACATCATCAGATCCCAGTGGATGTGATCAACAAAATAACAGCCATGTCTCCACCAACTAGCAAAAAGGAAACACACGCTTTCTTAGGCGTTGTGTATTTTTGGAGAATGCACATTCCAAATTGCAGTCTGATCGTAAGCCTTCTCTATCAAGCAACCCAGAAGAAGAATGATTTCAAATGAGGACCTGAGCAACGACAAGCCTTTGAACAAATTAAACAGGAGATTGTTCATGCAGTAGCCCTTGGGCCAGTCCAGGCAGGGCAAGATGTAGAAAATGTGCCCTACACCACAGCCGGGGAGAACGGCCCTACCTGGAGCCACTGGCAGAAAGCACCAGGGGAGACTCGAGGTCAACCCCTGGGGTTTTGGAGTCAGGGATACAGAGGATCCGAGGCCTGCTATACTCCAGCTGAACAAGAGATATTGGCAGCATATGAAGGGGTTCGAGCTGCTTTGGAAGTGATTGGTGCTGAAGCACAGCTCCTCCTGGCACCCCGACTGCCGGTGCTGGGCTGGATGTTCAAAGGGAGGGTCCCCTCTACACATCATGTAACTGATACTACGTGGAGTAAGTGGGTGGCACTGATCACACAATGGGCTCCAATAGGAAACCCCGGTCGCCCAGGAATCTTGGAAGTGATCACGGACTGGCTGGAAGGCAAAGATTTCAGAATATCGCCAGAGGAGGAGGTGACATGTGCTGAAGAGGCCCCACTGTGTAATAAACTGCCAGAAAATGAGAAGCCATATGCCCTGTTCACTGATGGATCCTGTTGTCTTGTGGGAAAGCATTGGAGGTGGAAGGCTGCTGTATAGAGTCCTATATGACAAGTTGCAGAAATTGCTGAAGGAGAAGGTGAATTGAGCCAATTTGCAGAACTGAAAGCTATCCAGCTAGCTTTAGACATTGCTGACCGAGAAAAATGGCCAGTGCTCTATCTCTGCACTGATTCACAGATGGCGGCCAATGCCCTGTGGGGGTGGTTACAGCAGTGGAAGGAGGGCAACTGGCAGCACAGAGGCAAACCCATATGGGCTGCCACATTGTGGCAAGATGTTGCTGCCCGGGTAGAGAACCTGGCTGTAAAAGTACGTCACACAAATGCTCACGTACCCAAGAGTTGGGCCACTGAAGAACATCAAAACAACCAGTAGGTGGATCAGATTGCTAAGTGGCTCAGGTAGATCTGGACTGGCAACATAAGGGTAAATTATTTATAGCTTGGTGGGCCCATGACACCTCAGGCCATCAAGGAAGAGATGCAACATATAGATGGGCTCGTGGTCGAGGGGTGGACTTGATCATGGACACTATTGCACAGGTTATCCGTGAACATGAAACATGCACTACAATCAAGCGAGCCAAGCGGTTAAAGCCTCTCTGGTATGGAGGACGATGGCTGAAATATAAATATGGGGAGGCCTGGCAGATTGATTAGATCACACTCCCACAAACCCGCCAAGGCAAGCACCACGTACTCACTATGGTGGAAGCAACCACCGGATGGCTGGAAACATATCCCATGCACCATGCCACTGCCCAGAACACTATCCTGGGCCTTGAAAAGCAAATCCTATGATGACATGGCACCCCAGAAAGGATTGAGTCAGACAACAGGACTCATTTCCAAAACAACCTCATAGACACCTGGGCCAAAGAGCATGGCATTGAGTGGGTGTATCACATCCCCTATCATGCACCAGACTCTGGAAAAATCAAACGATACAATGGACTGTTAAAGACTACACTGAGAGCAATGGGTGGTGGGACATTCAAACGCTGGGATACACATTTAACAAAAGCCACCTGGTTAATCAACATTAGGGGATCTGCCAATCGAGCTGGCCCTGCCCAGTCAAAACTTTTACCTACTGTAGAAAGGGATAAAGTGCCTGTAATGCACATAAAAGATACGTGGGGGAAGACAGTCTGGGTTATTCTTGCCTTGGGCAAAGGCAAACCCATCCATGGCATTGCTTTTGCTCAGCGCCCTGAGTGCACTTAGTGAGTGATGTGGGAGGGTGGGGAAGTCCGATGTGTACCTCAGGGGGATTTGATTTTGGGTGAAAAGAGCCAATGATTTGGATTGTGTGATGTTAATTGCTATATAATCACTTCTATGGTTGCTATATGTCATATCAATGGTAT
>WAAD01011213.1:15067-27679 GCA_013389945.1 Fregata magnificens | reverse complement strand
GGCCCAAAACTGAACACAGTACTCGAGGTGCGGCCTCACCAGTGCCGAGTACAGGGGCACGATCACTTCCTTACTCCTGCTGGTCACACTATTCCTGATACAACCCAGGATGCTGTTGGCTTTCTTGGCCACCTGGGCACACTGCCGGCTCATGTTCAGCCAGCTGTCAACCAGCACCCCCAGGTCCTTTTCTGCCAGGCAGCTCTCCAGCCACTCTTCCCCAAGCCTGTAGCGTTGCATGCGGTTGTTGTGACCAAAGTGCAGGACCTGGCACTTGGCCTTGTTAAACCTCATGCAGTTGGCCTCGGCCCATCGATCCAGCCTATCCAGATCCCTCTGCAGAGCCTTCCTTCCCTCGAGCAGATCGACACTCCCACCCAGCTTGGTGTCATCTGCAAACTTGCTGAGGGTGCACTCAAAGAACAAAGAACACTGAGTATGTATCATTTAGGTACTGGTTCCAGTGATGCCAATTATTTGTAAGCTCCAACAAATTTCTTACGAAGCTTAAAACCACAGACCAGCAAATTTTAAAGTTCTTATCCTCAAAGGGATCCATACACCTCAGGAAATGGGAAACCAGTGGGATCTTTTTACAGAGATGGTCAACACTGAAGAGACTGTTGGTCCCCTTATCCTGTATCAGCTGTGATTGCAGAGCAGACCATCCAAATACACACTAAGGCCTCAAAAATATTATCTCTTGTATCAAAGTTCTTTACTGAATCCACAGAGATACTGCTCAGACTACTCAAAAACAATTCACATATTGAAGGTTACATATTAGCCCCAGGAATTATAACAGGACAAAATATGATAAAATCACTACGTATTGCTATGTTTTTAGGAACGTAAAACTTGAACAACAAAAGTCCTATTAACTTATTCTATTCTGAGAACAGGTTCAACCTGTAAAGGCAAAAAAGGGATAACAAGAAACAGACCAATAGGCTCTATCGCACCATAAACTATGCTTGTACTCCATTCCAGGGGGAAAGCTGCTATAGCTTTTTTTGTTCAATTAGCAGCAAGCCCTCCAAATGCAGACAAGCTTTTTAACTTATCAGTGAAGAAGCCTCTGTCTCTTTGTAATCTATAGTTCCCAACAGAAATCACTCAACTGTGCACCTAATCAAGGAGAGGGAATCTTATGGTGAATTACTCATGTTGAAAACTATAGAATTTAAAATATCTAGGGATCTCAGTGTTTTAGGAAAGGGAGAGATATCCTCTTTTTCTCATTCTGCAACCAAACTAATTAAAGAATGGCTCTCTGTGAAATAGAATAGGAATGTGGCTAGAAGTTACAGTCTTATTTCAAAGAACGCAAGTTTATATTGCATTTACAGTTTTCTACATAATTCTGCTACTAATCATTGTATTTCAGTATACACAAATGAACAGCACATAATTCAGTGGACTCTTGCAGATATTGAGGATATGCCATGAACAGCATGGATGTCCTGCCTGATAGCAAATGTAAGCTAGAGGTTACATGCACACCCTTCTTCCAGCATTGATTACTTAATCTTTTCTGTATAAATCATTTCACCATCTCCTACAATCACATGACTGCTAAGTAAAAAAAGAAGTTTGGGGCTCACAGTTGACATTTTTTTATAGAATGGCCTGGAACCTATTTCCATGATTCTATGATGTCTTCAGATCACATCAAAAAGTTAATGAAATGGACTATAAGACTTGAGATTTGCTGTTTCACATATAAGATGACAGAATTAGTGGAGCACCCTGGAGTATTCTGAGGCAAGCAGACATTAGAAATCCAGATGTCAACAGGCATTTAGTAATTACGGGCAAAGAAATCCAAACAAAATCATGTAACAGGTTTAAAAATACCTTTTGGCAGATTTTAGGAAAAAAGTCAAGGAGAACTAGTACAAAGAAAACTAAAGGCAATTTTTTCCTCCCCAGCAATCCTCATGTATATCTCCCAAACGTGTTGTACATCTGTTATCACAAACAGTTAAAGAATGATCTTGGGATCCACCTTCTACTTATTCTTACATCTTTAAAAAGACTTCAGAGACACATTCAAGAGAGCATGATCAACATTTATCCAAGAAATACACTTAGAATCAAATACTCATGGCTCTAGACGTGCTTCAAAAGAGACACTAACAAAATATCTTCAATACTGATGAGACAACAGTCTGGTTGTACCCCCAGAGTATTAATTGCCACCTCATGTCCTTTACTGCCAGCTAACCCCATCTCAGATTCCTACGGGAGGACACACAGTGACACTGGTGGGTGATGCTATAAAAGATGACAGTTAAAGGATGATTGGAGTCAAAACTGGAGTGAAGGGCAAGGAGTTAAAGCTGAAATACTAAATCATAATACTGGCAGTGTGCCTTGCAATACATATTGTATTTTTATTGCAAGAGTCCCTTGACAACCAACTGCCTTCATTATTATCTTAGCTTTACTGGTCTGTCCTTGAATTGACTTGTAACCATGCACTCCAAAAGAACACATAGAGTTGAGATATTATTTATGAAAGGTAGCACTCAGATTTGTATTAAATGGTCCTACACTTCCAGTATTTTGAGAGCACTGAATTGAACAGCAGCTGTCCACATTCTAGATCATAAGCTTTGATTTTTGATCTCTACCTATTTACATCTAGTCTTTTTTTCCAACCATAGACAACATTCTTACACACTTCAAATATACTATTTTTATTTATTTGTACTTTGGGTGATCACAGCAATGTCTGTGGCTTCATTCAGTATTCATAAAACACTTTGATCAGCCAACAACAGGCCCTTTATGAAAATGCAGCTACTATTGTTATACTATGCAACATGGGGGGAAAAAAAAGGAAGTGTAACTCTTCACTTGTGCTATTAACCATTGTCTCACTTGTAAACTCTCACAGTATTTAACCAACAATGCTGTAATAGGTGGAACTATACTGTGCAGCCTGTGGTTCTCCAGGTTCTGGGAGAAGCCTACCACACTCTATGAAGAAATCATGTATCTCTCATTCCTACTGCAGGTTGCTCAAAGCACCCACTTACTCTAGTATTCCCACAGTACTAGATCACTGAAATATCAATCCCTTCCCTCTTTTTGCTATCAAGGTGCCAAATCAAATATGGTGCTTCGACTGTATCATTTGAACTAAAGCATAGGATTGATTCTACCTGACAAAGCATTCAAAACAGATGTTTCTGGACAGTTTGAAAGAGTAACATATGCAGGTTGCGAGAGACTGCTACTGCAGCCTTTAAAAAAATTTTGTGCTCTCTATGATTGATTTACTGTCTTATAAGTGCTGATCACAAGTTGGCATGAAATTTAATTCACAGGGAAAAGAAAAATACTTCTTGGTTATGCCAGCTCATCTAAGATAAGGAGTATCAGTGGTATCTCCAAATTCTACTAACAACCTCCTGAATGCATCCAAAAGGGCTCCACTGAAGGTTAAGTAAGGTTGCTGTTTTCCCACATGTACTGTTATGGTATGCCACATCCTTCCTGCAAACTTATAATGGTCCAGGCTGGGGCTTGCAATTCAGTGTAGATCTGTTCGTATACACCAGCAATGAAGGATTTACAGATTCTGTCTGATCCTTTCCCAGACATTACACTACTACTTCCAGGTAGGAGACTACAGCCTACCTTCTTGGATATCGTCATTGACAAAGTAGGTCACAATTCCATCCCACAAAGATCTGGAAAACACAGGATATCCAACTAGATGAAAAGTGATGAAAAGGAAGCTTCTGCTGAATTGTCTGTCTTTCTTTTGTAATAAGCAGTTCATTTAGAGAAGCAACATATAGTACTGGTTACCATCTTCAAATCCATGGATAATTCAACAGCTATTTACCTGACAGACAGCTTTTTGCCTCTATTCAGTAATACTCTAAGATAACGTTGGTTATCTCCTCTTGTAACTCCATGGCATAACATCCTCTGGATCCGATGACAAATGCTCTGCTGAGCAAGTCATGAGTCTGACAAATCATGAGTCTGACAAATTTGGTTTGGCTACACAATGATGGAGCAATGATGCATGTTAAATCTGAAGACAAAAATCAAGCTGGAAGGGCCTGCTAGCTCTTCAAAGGCCATGGTGAGAACTCAAAAATCACCTTGTACCCTGAAGAAGCAGGACAAGAGCAAAGTATCACACATGGAATAAACTGATCAACTGCATAACTGTAAAGACAAACAACACTACTGAGGCCTGTAAGGTCCTCAGAAAAGCATCGGGGTTTCAAGCAATTAAACTGAACACATATCAACAAAAACAAGCTGTTATGAAAAAAAGCAAACCATACTATGAAAGGAAAAACAGAATCACTCTGCATAAGACTCAAAGCAATTTGTTTCTTCTGCTTGACTCTGGAAAAGTATTAGCTAAAATTCTGTATCTGGCTATGGAAAATGATTTGCAGAGATCATTGATCAATAAGAGAAAATCCAATTCAAAGGAGCATAAAAAGGATCAAAAGTGCAGAAGTCACAAGCTGTGAGTAAAGACTGAAAAGATTGGGGCTGTTTGGTCTAGGGAAGAGAAAACCAAAGCACAAGACACAATAGCAATCTAAAAAATACAAAAGATTGCTAGAAAGAGAAGGCTAATAAGCTGTTTTCCAGGTATAATTAAGGACAGAAAATAAGTCATGGGCCTAAACTTCAGCAATAAAATTAGGTTAAATTTATATCTTCTGTGTAAAAATTTTCACATTAGAAAGATATAAAACATGAATAAATTGTGATAAAGACTTGTAACTTGTCCAGTATTGGAGGGCTTTAAGAAAAGGTTACACACAAATCTCTAAGACACATGTATGATTGCTGTTGCCCTGGGGGAAGCAGGAATCAACACAGCAACTTCTTCAGGTCCCTTCCAACCTTACATGTATGTAATTGAATCAGTCATTTACATTTAATTATTACTATATCATTAGTAAAGCAGATCATATCATTTATAAGGTTTCATGACAAAATTAATTTAGCAGTTAATTTTTCAGATGATCCCTAAGAATTTTCAGAGCAAAAGCCCTATTTCAAAGATGACTCATAGCTTCTCTACTTTTTATTCTGTATCTGTCGGGGCAGAAGATGAGACCATATTGTCATGTGTGTCTTGTTTTAAGTTGTCTGGAGGACAAGGCAGAAATGTAAAACAAGCAAATTAAATAATAAAAATGCCCATCTTCCCATTTTGAAGCATTATGTCATGCTAAAATATCTTGTGGTATTTCATCCAAGATGAGCAAAAGAAGAGGGGGGGAAAAAAGAAAACAAGAGGAGAAAAGAAAAAGAAAATGTGTAGTCCACATATCGTACCTGACAGTAAAAGAGAACAATTCCCTTATTGCTGTCTAAAAGCCTGAATTCAGTAACACTCTTTAAAAGAAATTTTAACTTGTTGTGACTGATTGCTACAGCAGAAAAAGAGTAAAAGCAAGCTGACATCATCTATCCTGAACTATTTTGAGGCTTTTATTATAACTTAAGTATAAAAATGGCCTCTAGACAAAAACTTAGCATGTAGACCTAGAATTATTTATATTTTTTCCTAAAAAAAAAGCAAGGGCACTACTCTGTGTCTGTAACGGTAAATTTCTGCTTGACTGAGTTTTCATCACAATGTGAAATGCTGCAGAATATAATAGTTATGTCAAGGGTGTAGCAAAAACAGTGACATTGGGGGGCGGGGGGGGAACACTCAGTGGAAGCTGCCTGTGCTTCATTCCCTGAAGAGGCTGTTGTGAAAGCGTATCTAATATCACCTGCTGTTCCGCGGCTGCCTCAGAACACAGAGAGAACAGGTAACAATCTCTCTTCAGTCCTGATTGCATTTTTTTATTGCTCTTCAGGAAGGAATTTGTATATTGAATCATGGGAAATAGGACGTCACACGTCATTTCACTGATTTGAATGAACCCCATTCCTTGAATTTCACAGGATTATGGACTTTTGTAGACACAAACATTAAATGGGATTAACAATGGGAATACTATGCAACAAAAGAAGCATCCTCACTGTTTCTGGAAATGATTGGTGAATATTAACACTTGGTATTTTTAGTTCAATACAGTGAAGTATTATGTCAAGAAAAAAGTATTCATCAGCAAGATACACTTCTGAAGCTCCTGGATCTACAGGAAACAATAACAATAAAAAACCAGTAAGTCTGACAAGAGCAAAGTCTTTTATGAAGCCCAGTTCTTTTCTCACCAGTTACCCATGAAAACAGGTTCAGAATGGGACATCTCAGTAGGGCATAAAAATTGAAAGTACCAGATGATAAACATACACAAAATTCATGTTAAAAAAAAATCTCCTGAATGTATTTCCAAAGTTGTGAAGCATATCAGTGTACATTTGCTCAGAAATACTTGTCTTCCCTGGTACTTACACTCACAAAATAGTAAGTTATATGGGAGAAAAGGATAGTTTTGCTTTATGTGAAGTAATAAAAAAAATGTCTCAGCACTGCAGTTTCTTATGCTGTGCAAGTCACTTTCAAACTTTTAAAGTCACTTTTATGGTTGGCTTGACATTTAAGAATCAGTTTAAGTATATTCTCCTAATACAGATATAGAATCCTATTTGTTATCTCTCAGAGGTCTCATGCATGTGCTAACTTGGGATTTGCCTAGCTGGATGGGTGCAGACAGCTATACGTGCGTTCTGCCCATGCTGATATGTGCCAGAACATGAGACAGCTCCAGCATGAAAACAACAGAACCACATTATCATGGCTCTGAGCTGGAATTAATATATCTACTTCTCAACAGGGCTTAAAGTTGAAAGAACCTTTCTGTTTATTTGATTTCTAAATATGATTTTTATTGGCAAACATGAAGTAGAAAAGCACATTGAAGTAGTTTCATTTCATTAAATGGTGAAAGGATAAAAAAGTCTATTTAACTGTAAATCTTTAGAACATTCAAACTGGTAGCTACCATAATTTTTCGCAATCAAAAAGAAAAAAAGAAAAAAAAACCAGTAGAGTTCTGCATCAGTTTCTTCAGCCAGCAAGCACTCTCCTAACTGTGATTATATAGCATCACTGTTAGTCCAGTCAGGCATATAGAGCATCATGAGTCATATGGTTACTTCTTGTAAGCTGTTTAAGACAATATAAAAGTAGGGTGAGCTAAATTTGGCTAAGTTCTCACTTCTGCTGGTTGACGATTGGCTTCTCAGGCTGGAATTTCAATGGAACCAATGGAAGTTTGGCAATCAACTCAGTTTCAATGAGGTCAAGTGCCTAAATCCATCAATCTTCTCTTTGAAGGGTACAATGACTAACGTCCACGATTAATATGCTGATTTTTCAGGAACAGTAACTGTATCTGTCACTAATTTTAACAGAAGTAACGGAACTTGTAAAATCTTCTTTTCCTCTATTTGTCATATGACTTGAAAACCTCCCTCAAGCATCACATCAAGGATTCTAGTTCTGTGTTAAAAACACTTCATGTCAGTAACATTTCACTCTGATATATGTATTTGTTCCATCTTCCGGAGGGATACAGATACTTCTCAATTCCTGCAATGGCTTCAAATGAGATGTATCTGAGCCTCAATTTTCCTCAACAGTAGAGAAATCAACTCCTATTGCTAGAATGATTCAGAAAATTCAGAACAAAAGGGAAAAAATAATTTATTCTAACAAAGAGGTTGAGTATACTTATTTCAACAAAAAGAAACCAACTTTTCAACAGTGAGCAAGCAGACCAAGAACTATCTGGAAAACTATCTAGAAAGCATTGCAATATACTGTCATCATTGTATTAAACACCTCTAATTTACTGTTTCACAGGTGATTAATTCAGAATTAACATTAATTCATCTCTAACATGCTAATTACTGGTAGCTTATTACTTAATTTTTAATGTTGTTCTTGAACAATACATCTGGAGAATTATTACAGTGTATACAACCCTGTGCAACAAAGAACAGTAAGAAGCTAGCGCTTGATCCAAAGAACTAATATTGTCAAAAAATAAACCGGACATGAAAGCACAGGGGAAAAAAATACCAGATCAAGCAGACCTAATACTGTAAAGGCAGTATCATCACATCATCTTACTTAATATCATCTCACTTTTTCAATAGGGAGGGTGGAAGGTGTTAACCTGGAGGCAATTAAAGAAAACAATGCTGGGGACATTTAAAGAAATAGAATGAGGAAAAAGGCAGGAAGGGGAAAAAAAAAAGAGAAAAGACAAATGTGAGACAAAATAAACGAACATAATTTGAGACAAGACTAGGGCAAATATTACTTTGCTGGACTACTATTAGACTTCAGTTCTACATAAAGAAGAAAAACCATTCAGATACTTTCTTGTGTCTTGTAAACCTGACTGTTGCAGTGAGAATACAGTGATTATTAAAAGACAGCAGAAGCTCACACATAGCTCAGGAATATCTTTTCTTCAAGAAAAGAGTGACTGATCAGTGTGCTTGAGTGATAGGCCTTCCCTTTATTAGTTAATAAGCCACTCAGCCTACAAATGATAGAGGGTTTCCCACACCCAGTAAAAATAAGCAAACAGGTGAAAAAATTTAGCTTGACAGTGATATGCTGGAATAAAGGTGAATATAATTGATAGTGTAATGCTCTAGGAAAGACTTTGCTTTCCAGTATGCTGTACTTTGCTTAGACTGTTTTTCCAGCACTCTGACTCAACTGTCTGCAAACATTCAATTATACCCTGCAGCTATTCCCAGAGAAATAAACAAGGTCAGCCCTCATTGGCAGAAACCTGAAATCATACAAAATGCTTTTGGCATTCGTTACTTGCAATCAACTGAGTACAAATAAAAATTCAGCCCAGCATGAACAGCAAGAATATGTGGATTGTTATCCTGTCCAAACCAGACAGCAGATGTAGAATTCTAAAAATATAAAGGGTTAACTGTAATAGAGACTTTCTCTCTACAGAATGTAACACACAGAGAATATTTCCTAAAAGGTTAGGTTGTTGAGATAGGGGTGGACTATAATGAATCAGATATATTCTATTAGCCTCATGCTATAAACAGTAAATTGCCTTAATTGTAAGCATGAAATGTGTAGCTAGATATGACCTTCCCTCTTCATATACAACACATACTGAATATCATAACTATGTTAAGCATACTGTTTCTTGCAGACTGCCAAATAGCTCACAATGAATTACAAAAAACTTGATCTCTATTTAAAAAATGTTCCCAAAGCAATCAATTTTATTTAACATACTCTCATTTATAATTATTGTAGAATAAAATTCGTCAATAATTCTTAGTTCGTAACTTGTCCATGAGTTTTACAGCAAATTTTCACTGGCTTAAGTTCAGGCTGTTTTCTACAGAAAGATCATACAGCCTCTCTGTTGGGCTATTACCAGATTGGCAGTACAATTGTTTATAAAGTACAAATAAGTATTTATAAGTACAATTACACCAACAACCAGGTATCTGTTAACAGACCACATAATGGCAATCCTGATAAAAAATATACCATCTAATATGTGGTTTACAGCAGACACATGACCACTACTCTACTAGTACACATTTACTAGTAAGCCAGTTTTAGAAAAAAAAAAAAAAAAATGTAGTTTTTTTAAACNATCATTAAGACCAAGATATGTTAATGACACTGCTCCAGCTGTGATGTCTCTCCTCATCCAGAATCTATATTTTGAGGCTTTGCATGAGAGAGACCATGATACTCCACTCACATGACTTTCAGCCAGAACAATCTCACTGAAGCAATAAAGGTAAGAGTATCTCACATTTTAACCACCCAAGTGCAACATTGTAATAGGTGGAACTGCCCCTGCCATGCCCAACAGCAGGGGTTTTTGATATGACATTGCATAAATGCAAGTAAAAGACTGACCTTCTGAACTTCACTGCTCAGGAACAATGGTGATATCCAGATATTGCCACCCCACCCATGAAGAAGGCACAAACCAAGCCTCTTCTACCCCAAATCATGTTTGGTATGTTTGGAGTTCTCTTAATACAGAAAAAGCTTCTGCTTTTCTTTTTAGTTTTAGCCTATGCTAGGTCTCAGTTTCAAGTTTTCGCTGAAGTCCAAGAAATGAGAACTTACTTTAAAAAAGTATCGTACAAATCACGAGACTACAGAACATGGGACTTAGAATATTTTCAATATGGCAAGACTTCAGAACATTTAAGAACCGTCAATCCAGACTCCATGCAGCCAAATAAAACTTATTTTCTCTTTTTAGGTTACAGAATTCAGAATAGTGTTTGGAGAAGGTACAGTTACCCTCAGCAACCTTAATTCAGAACTGTCAGAATCTTATTTATAAGGATTTATATAAAATACAGGAAACAGTGCTTAGAAGAATACAACATTGGAAACTAGCGGATATGGCACTATCTTCCTGTGCTCTACAAGCGATAAAAGACTGCTGAAATGAGATGCTTTAATTATTGTTACATTTGATAGACTAAAAATTTCTATTTCTGGCATCAGTAAGGACAGCTTTATATTTCTCATGAAGGGCATTAAACATATATTCTTCTTCCCTGGTCCATTTAATTTGTACTCAAGCATTGTTAAATCTCAGCAATCCCTACTATCTATCAGGTTGAACTGACCAGTGTTCACCTTAAACGTGGGGAAGAGTTATAGGCCTGATAGAGCCAAGAACCAAGTTGGAGTAAAATGGAAGAAGGAGTAGTCTAAATGCCTTGGGTAGACTGAAGCGGTAGCAAGAGTGGTCTGATGCTCAGGAAAATCAGCCTGACTGATACCTTCAAAGGATTGTTACTAGGAAGTTAATCACTGTTTAACTTGGAATAATCTCCCCAGGGAAGTGGTTGACTCTGCTACACTGGATACTTTTGAGACTCAGCTGGACAGGGTGCTGGGCCAGCTCATCTAGACTGTGCTCTTGCCTAGAAAGGTTGGACCAGATGATCCTTGAGTTCCCTTCCAACCTGGTGGTCTATGATTCTATGATTGTTGTCAAACCTTCAAAAACCACTTTGGTTCAAATAACAACTGTGAGGTTGGTTTAGGATTTGCTATTGTTGTTTCTCCTACCAAGACAGATTTTCTAATCTGTGATTATGATCAAAATATTTATAGTATCTATGTTTGTTTTCAGCAAAAGCACCTCAAAACATGGACCAACTCTGCAACAAAGGTAGAACAGGTCTCAATTGAGGACTATTATAAAGCAATGCCAGTTTCCATTAGCTGAGAACCTGATACATCGGATTTTATAGTACACAACATCTTATAATATGTCAAAGGCTTTTTAACAAAAGAACAAAAATGTAGGAACCTAAAAGAAAGAAATATGTAAAGGTACACTCCAGAAAAAACTGCCTACCTAAGATCATGTCAAGCACAGCATATTGCACAACATCTGGAACTCACGCACAGTGAAACAGCAGGTGCACAGTCTTTGGTTTACTTAAAAGGCATGCAGATTACATGTTAGAACAACATGGGAGACTCAGACCTTAAAACGACCGTGTCATAGTGAAACAAAGAAAAAGACAATTCAAGAAGCAACAGACTCAAGGAGGTGATTTCCGCTATGTATCTTTATAACTCAGTTGCATCCTTTAGCAAAAGATTTTCTGTTTTCCTTTTTAAAACTAAAACAATGGAGCAGCACACAAAAATGGTCTTACAAAAAAATTAGTATCATCATCTCACTGCTATTGATTTACCAGAATCAAAATATCTCCTGTGATTCAAGAAATTCTGGACCTGTATCAGAACTACATTGCAAGAATAGTGTTAATGTTTCAGATGATACACAGTCATGATAATTAACTGTTGAGCAAGACTGCAAAGATTACTTCTGCTCATTACTCAAGAGGAGAGAGGTCAATACTTGCCTGGGGTTATCATGCTGTTTGGTCTTGAATACTGTGATATTCTCCTATGGCTTCTATGAAAAAAGAACAAGACAGATTTGCTTTGTGAATTAAAATAGCCCAGCTACAACCTTGTAATATCACATTTTGCTTTGAACATTATCAGTATTTTGATTTTGAGTTGCAAAAATGAAAAAAGTTGTGAAAACACAATCATCAGTCTTGCCAAATTAACATCAGTTCATCTAAAGAGCTAAACTAAGCAATGCCTCAGTGCCCTAAGGATCAGATGATATAATCTGATATAAGATATGTAACCTGATATAAGAGGGGACCTAAGAGACGAGGGGAACTGGAAACAGGTCCCTGCTCGGGGTGGCAGGCGAATCACTGCCCGGCCTCCCTCGCCTTCCCAGCTGCCCCTACACAACAGGTATGGGGCTCTGGAGCTTGAGGGCCAGGAAAACGAGCATGCGGGCGAAGGTTCATCCTGGGGGTCGCCTACGGTGAGTCGGTCAGCCCCACGCATTAGGACTGCCTCCGTTAAGAAGAAAAGGAGGGTAATTGTCGTAGGTGATTCCCTACTGAGGGGAACAGAGGACCCAATATGCCGACCAGACCCATCCCACAGGGAAGTCTGCTGCCTCCCTGGGGCCCGGGTTAGAGGCATCACTAGGCAACTCCCTAGTCCGGTACGGCCCTCTGATTATTACCCCCTATTGGTGATACAGGTTGGCAGTGAAGAGGTTGCGGAGAGAAGTCCAA
>WAAD01011212.1:3099-17625 GCA_013389945.1 Fregata magnificens | reverse complement strand
GCTTCCTCTCTGCCGTGTTGTATTTCCAGCAGACTTGGAATGAATGAAGGAATAAGGAAAGGATAAGGAATTAGGAATAAGGAAACAATTGGACTGGAGTTGTGGATGAGTGCAGAGTATGCTGCCCTGATACCCACCAGATTAAAATGTAAGACTGTGCATTTAAAATCTTATAGTTGAATGCTGCCATGCTTACAAAATCGTGCGTGACTTTAGAGAATAATTCCCAGTGAAGGCAGCAGGCCTATTTGTAAAGTAAGACATCAGCTGCCCTGTCAGGCTGATGTGTTACTGGTTGAGAAATCAGGGGGATCACAGAGATTTTGAGGGAATTACAAAAGAAGCACCTGCCACTGCCACACGGGCAAATTTAAAAAAAAAAAAAATCATGCAACAATTGATTTGTTCATTCTTACTTTTTGTTGTGTTCCTGTAAGTGGGTAGTAATGGGGGAAACTGAGCTTCTGTAGACAGGGAGGGTAACTTCTTTCCTCTGAAGTGCACTCAAGGGAAAGCAGCTTTCAGGACCCATGGAGTATGGTGGGCAGGAGAGTCACATCAAGGAGCTGGGAGAATGTTACTCATGCAGAGAAACTGTGGAAGGAAGCAGGGAGCAAAAAAACAGGTCTCAGGGGTAGAAAGGACTAGGGACTGGAGAGGACCGGGCAGCTTGCATCTCAGGAAGGCACTGAGTTGGAGGCAAAACAAGCTGCAGGCAAGAGCACACCTGTAAGGACACAGTGGGAAGCTAGGAGCAGTCCATTTTTAGTTCTTGTTCTTCTTGCCTTGTCACTTGGAATTGTTTCCATCTAAAAGAATAAATCATCTGAGTTTATATTCAATCATTGCTGTCTTTTATTAGTTTAAAAGCAATTTGGTATTCTTTGGGAAGCCAAAGGTTTCCAGGGTAGAAAAAAGTTTAGGGTGAAGCCTAGTTTACTTGGGCTATTGTCACATCTATTCTATGCTTTACTGAAACTGGAATAGGAGAATGAAAGCTCAGAGTTTTACCCAAATGTATTCAGGTTTGTGATAGAGTTATAAGTAAAAGAAAAGTCAACAATCAGCAATGCTTGGCTTTTTGGATAACAACCACTCTCTCCATCTCTGGGGAATCAAGTAGTTGGATTTTTAATAAAATTTATTTGGCTTGTCAGTAAGTTACGCAAGCAAAGAAAGTGGTTATCAATGTTTATGCCACATGAAGGCACTCTGAAACAGTAAGAGAGCATACAGGCTTGAATGTCTGCTGTTCACTCAAAATTTGACTGAGACCAAAAGGGAAGAGGAATTGCTATGGCCAAACTTTGACCTTTTTTCCATCTACATATATCTCTGTAGTATACAGGTTCTGTCAAGGTACCAGTTGGCAGGAGCTGTCAGATCCCGGGTGTTGCAGAATGTATTAGCCATTCCCCCAAATCATGCTTCATACTAACCTGCATGTATTGTTCTGCCAGGTTTCATGAACTTCCCCAGTCATATCTCTGTGGATATGCAGTGTAGTTCATGTGATGTGAATTCCCAACTGCAGGGCAGTGCCAGACTTGCCTTCCAAGCACGTGTGCTGTTGAGCTGCACACACACAGATCTGATGCTTCCATGAAACTTTGATCTCCACGTGTGAGTTCTAGAGAGTAAATCTGTGCAGGCAGAGCGGACACAGCCAGATTTTCTAGCTGTCCAGAAATCCTGAATGAATATATGAAACGACCAATTTCTGCTAATGCAGAATTTCTGTCTGGAAAAAGACAGGAACTGGCAAGACTTGAATTTACTATAATTTGAAATGTAACTTTTTAAAATTTATCTTCTGTGCTGAGGTCAGAACCATGTCTTAAAATTTTTTATCACATCCACAAACCTTTTTTGCTTCATATATGAAGGCTGAAGTTCTCTAATGATGAACTGCTACTGTTTGGCTGGACTTCAGGAAGAAGAAAGAATGTCAGGATGTACAGTCATGTGAGCTGGTAAGGGTGAATCAAAATGCAGCACCCGAATCTGAAGATTGCATTTTGATCTGCTATGAACCTCTCCTATTAAAATTTAAAATACCCTTTTCCCCAGACCACCTCTAAAATAGAGCAAGATGTGTGGAAAAAACCCACGTTCTGGCTGTGGCTTAAATAACAGAATTCAGGAGAGCCAAGGCTTGCACTTGATTCTTAATTCTTTTCAGTTTCTCTCCGTATACTCAGGTGAAGATCAGCCTTAGTTTTGAAATTCTTGGCTTGTCGCACTTTGCATCACAATTCCCATGTTTTCTAAACATTGTGCGTTTAGCTTGAAATGCTTCATTTGATCTGAGATTGGCTCAAAGCAGCAGATCTGAAAGTGTAACTGAGCTTGCTTTCTCTCCTGCAGCAATCCAAGAGGATCAGGTGATAGGGGATGCCTGGATGCTGTTAGTTCATCTGCATGTGAACAAGATAACTTCAGTTCATGCCCCCCCTACATACTGCAAAAAAAGTAAGTTATGGTCTCTGAGGTAATGGGGTTTGATAGAGTTGTTAGCAGTACGCCGTGAACAAAAATTGTTATCTAGCTCAAACTTACTATTGTATCCACTGCAGTGATCTTGCTTGATAAACTAACACCTGATTTAAAAAAGTATGGTAAATCTTAATATTTTTCAGGCGCTTTCAAAACTCTTGCTAGAAGTTCCTTGGGAAGCAAGTGGAGCTTGCCTTGAAATGGAAGACAGGGTTTCCAAATCACTTTGAGGGCTTTTCTGCTAGCTGTAGGGATGGAGGAAAGTATTTCTCTTGTTCCCTGTGGCAGCAGAGAATTTAAATTTTGCTGGCACCTTCAACTATTCTGCTTTTCCACTCAATATTTTTGAAATGTGTTTTAGTCGGGGCAAGACAGGGTGGTCAGAAATCAGACACAACCTGACAGATGGCAGGAGAAATTTCCAAAAACATCTGAAGGACACTTGGGGGAAAAAACTCCTCTCTGATCTCAGCTACAAGAAGGAGAGTCCAAGCAATTCATGTGGGCTGCTTGTTACGTTGATCCCAATCCAGGGGAGACTTATGTCACTGGAGCTCCACTGAGTGGGAGGCAGTTACTTGGGACTTGCAGTGATGTGAATCTGGGCCAATGTGCCCACAAATTGGCCCTGATCTCTTGTCTTTCAAGTAAGAACAGAACTATCTTGTGCTTTCTGCAGAGAACTTGAAAATGAAAAATCCTGCATAGCTTGGTTGCTTATAGCAGAGCTTCCCAGCTGTGACGACGGGCTTTGGGAGCTTCCATTTTGGGGTGCCAGTCCTGGGGCACCTAAGCAGGGCCTCAAGTGCTCTGAGCGCTTCTCTTCTGAAAATCAAGCAGTCTGTTTTAAGCCTATGAAAACGTAGGCCCTTAGCTTTCTTTGAATATCACAGCCCTCAGGATTTACAAAGCCACAGACCACTGATTTTGTTTGATTTTTATAGTACAGTGGGACTCTGTGATGACTTTCATTTCTGGTGTTTTTCACTTGTAAGCAGTAAGAAAAAGCTCTTCATTTTAATGAGCACTTTGCTCTCCTTGTCCTACTCCCCATCTGTGTACGATATAGCGTAAATGAATATAAAACAAAAGGCAGTCTGCCTTTCTCTAAACAGCTATGCCAAGTCTAAGACCATGTTAAGGAAGCCTGAGTTGTGAGTACTTCCCCCTTTCCCCCCCAGTATTTGAACTGTTCTTGTCTGAGTGAATCTTCTGCCTCCATGACTTTACATTCCTGATTTCTCTGATATGCGTCCTTCCTGCAGAGCCCCTGACCAAACTTTCTTTCCTGAAGGAACAATACGATTGCAAGTCAGGTACTGGCCCACAAGTCTTAAGCTCAGGCAGTGTGGTTGCATCTCCATAAAGCAATTGGTCTCTGCTCTCCTTTTTCCACTCTTCTATGGTTGGTTTCTTTTGCCTTATTGATTCCCTGTTTCTTAGTGATTCTGCCTCTCCTGTTCTTTATGTTAAATGAAGCACATACTTAAGATCTGTCTAAACCACGGAAGGCTTGTTTGTATGTTGACAGGTTTTTCTGAACTGAGGCTTCTCTCAGGAATACCTGATATATTTTCTGGCCTTAAAGAGTCAAACAGTTCATCACCTCTTTTTAGCATGTTGGCAGTGAGACAAATAGCTTGGATGTTTTTTCCTGTTTTTGGCAGAGGGAAGTTCCTCCATCATGGTGGAGGCTTTGAAAAGAAAGGTGGCTCTTACACTGGAGGGATAACCTTCCTAATCTCAGAAGGTCTGAGGTGGGCTTAATCAATGTTGATAATAAAACATGGATTAAAAAAGGGAAGACAGCAGGGTCAGATCTATAGCAGTAGTGAATGGGGCATCCTTGCTGTGGAGGTGATGAAGGAAAGTAGGTTTTTGCCTGTTGTTCCCCCATACAGCATTTCATCCTTAATATACAGCTGCCACATTAGATCTGTGTATGTACTGCAGATCCCTGACAAAGTGAATCCAGTTCATGATGTGGTTATGCAGCTGTTTTCACCTGGCAAAAGGTGCTGCCCTGCCAAAAGGCATGGTCCTTTTTCTGCTCACTCCTGACCCCCTGTCATGAATGGCCTCATGGTGAAAGGAAAGGGTTAGTTTTTTAGCTGGATCCATCTGCCTTGTTGTGCAGCCACATTGAAACTCAGGTGGTGGGAGGGGTAGTTAGGAATTAGCAGCTAGGGTGCTGAAACTGGCAGTGTGAATTGGTTCTGGTTCAAACACATGTATATACCCAGGACCCAAAGTAACTTCCTGATGTTGGTACAGAGTAAAATGGAGTGCAGAATTTGCCCGTCAGTATAGCCATAACAAAGGGTAGTGCTTGTAACTTTCCAAATGCTATGTATAACATTCGTGGCAGCGTAAAGCTAACATAATGTGAAATGTGACTTTGGAAGAAAGCTGGCTTCTGAATTGCATGTGTGAGCGCACATGTGTTTGTGTATTAAGATGACCTTTCTAGTACAAGGTATAGGTCTTTGCAGTCCATTCACTTATAAGTGTGCCTTTGCTTTCTGTACATCTCCTCTCCCGTGTGTATCTCCAGCCTAGATCACTACAGGCTAGAGCCAAGCAAATAGAGGAACAGCTAACAAAAACATTCCCCAGTTCCCTGTATTTTTTTTTTGTTTGCTTGCAAAAAGTGACATCTGTGTCTCTCAAGCTCCTTCTATGAATCAGAATGATTGTCAGGTATCTTCTTGTAGGAAAAATGGTTGTCTATTAAACCACACTCAAGTTACCAGGGAACATTGTTGGCTTGCTTCTCCCAGCTCTGCACACTTGTAAAGCTCATGTTAAAGCAGTGAGCAACTCTACACCCAGTCTGTCTTCCACCCTATCTCTGTCCGTCTGTTTCAATCATTTGGATTCAGGCCTTTCCCATGTGTTTCTCATCCAAGTCTCCAATAAGCTCTCCACATCACAGAGGATACCCAAACCCATTGCCCTCTCTTCTCTGTCTATTATTATGTGCATGATGGTTCAACCTGGTGCTATAATGAGCTGTGCAGGAAATATTTTTATGTGACACTGGCATCAATTTAGACTAATCTCAAATGACTGTATACAAAGAAGTCCTGATTATTACTGTCAGTGATTAGAAAAGGTCACCTGAATCCTTTACAGCAGTATGTGTGCAGCTGCAAAAAAAAAATGTCTGTTTCTCCCACAGGTTTTGTCTTCATTAGGCATTTTCATGTCTGGCTAATGAGGAACACTATTCTTTTTGAAGACTATAGTGTAGGGTTATAGGAAATATGTGATAGTCACAAAGGTCTGTGGTCAGTTAGGAGATAGCATATGGAACATTTCACCTTATTTCAGCTGTTGTCCATTGAAATTTTACCAAAAGATGTTTTTCTCTTGCAGTCATTTATTTTGCCTGGTGATGATGTCCTTTTCATTTATTTGGGGAGGGGCAGCGCTTTGGGACCTATGCTAGCGCTTCTGGTGACTGTGTACTCTCCAAACACAGAATAAAAAGACTACAGCTTTCCACAGAATTTGGTCTTCCCCACTTCTTTTAGTACAAGTATGCTTGTAGCAGTCACAGGCTGTCCCACTAGCTAACATGTGAACCCTGGATCACACGTTGGAGAGCACTCAAAAGCACACCGTGAACAGACTCTCTTAATTTGCCTAGACCACGTACTGTTAGGAGAACAAGTGGTGTCGTTCCTTGTCTCTTACTGAAATGTAAAGTGTTTCAGAGCTTGAGGACTGTCTTCATTGCTGTGGGTGTGATTTCTCTAGCAGGTTTTGCTGTCTTCCAGCAGGCAGAGCTAGTGTCTGGCCTGTGATGCAACCCCTACAACAGTGCTCAGAGATCAACCTGAAGAAAAGTGTTGCAAGGGTGTCTAAGCAAGCACCCCTCTGAGGATGGGCGGGAGGAGGTGGGGCTGCACCAGAGACTTTTAATGACAGAATAAATGGGAAGGTGTAGGGCAGCGCTGTACGGTCAGTCCAGCACACCCGCTGTCTCTCTTCTCTTCCCCTGTGACCTGCAAGAGTATATTGTCTGCACCAAATCTTGAAGAAATACATACAAGCAGATTTTTATTTTGTCTTGTTTTCTTTAAACTTTAGTTACCCATCGGCAGCTTTCAAGATGACAAGAATTTTGACAGCTTGCAAAGTGGTGAAGACTTTGAAAGGCAGATTGGAGTTTTGCAATGTGTCTGCTGATCACTGGAGTTTCTCAAGGACTGGTACCAGGTTGTTGAGCATCAAGGTAACAGTGAGTGAGCTACTGTGGTTTAATAGATGTGTTTGGCATGCTGAGAGATAGCTTGCTGCAGATAATGGGGCTTACCTAGACACATAAAACTGAACCGAAAGAGATTTGTCTGAACCCTAAGTGAGGGAGTTGCTTGGCTAAATGGTTTTATTAGCTAAGCAAACACACTTTTTGTGTAGTCTGGAATGGAAATTATAGGGTAAATTGCACCAAAAGGTGGAAGTTCAGGGTTTCAGTTAATTATTATATGGTATTTTCTTTAGAAACACCCCACCCTTCTATAGGACTGATAGCTAACAGAGCAGATCTTTCAGTCCATATGAGCATGAATCAGCTAGATATTTAAAAACATGATCACTTGAAGCATGTAATTAATCCTATTGGCTCCACAAAAGGATCCATTTTCAATGTATTGGAAACGATTATGGCTCTGAGATTAATCAGAGAAGTAGAGAACTCTTTGTGAATGCATCAGTGTATCGGCTCTTGATTTACTGGGGCTGGAACCCCTTAGTTCACTTCCCCAACCTTCTTCTGCTCTTTGTTACAAGAGCTGCATTTGACCAGCTTTGCTAGTGTAACTCAGGAAGGTGTGGCAGAGTACAATGGTGAAATGGGACTTTCTGTGTGAATTCTGTAGCACTGGCAGTGTTTTGTCATCATGCAGTTTGCATTCAAAGGGGCGCTCTTGCACATGTATCCTGTTGAATCAACAGTGTGATAGAATTAGCAACTGGAGGAGTGACGTTTCAGCGGGTGGTGGGGAAGAGCTCTTGGGCTGCAGGTACCCAGTGGATGCTGCCTTACCTGGCAGGGTGGAGTAGAGGGCTGATCACGTTTCTGTCCACTGAGGACTACGGTTTCTCTTACCTGTTCCACAGCCACTGATTTTTCAGGAGTTCTCTGAGCTCCTGGCAAGAGACCCATTACTTTTAAAACAAAAATTGGCTGCAGAGAGAAACTGGATGAGGAAAGAGGCATCCCTATTTTCATCCCTTACTTCAGCATGTGAGTTCTCAGTTTAGCTTTGTCTCACCTGCACTTAAAAACAGAGCCTGTGTTGTGACTAGTGTCCTTGCTAATGGACCTGTCTTCCCCTTCCCAAGAGTGCACAGCAGGCATGAACTGTCACCGTGTTCACTGTCTTTAAACACAGCACAGTAATCTTCCTCCCAGCAGATTGATCCTGACTCTGCAATCAGATATGGCTTAGGAGGAAGTTGTTCCTCCTTGTGATGACAACAGGAGTCCTACTTGTGAATTAGAAAGCCATCGTGATTACCAGTTTCCACAGCTGCACCATTTGAAGAGGAATTAGGTCTCTGACATGAGGAGCAAGTTCCCTGGTTGTTCCTCAGGCTGGTGAAGCTATGTTGGTTTGACACTGATGACACATTAAAACTGTGTCAGAGCCCTCAGGTGGGGCAGTGTCATCTCTCACATTTTCCAGGGTAGGTGCCAATTTCTACTGTTCCATTTTGAAATCTCAGCACTGGGCTAGAAAGTGTCTCTTCATGTGACAAAGCAAATTGTGACACAGTTTGAACAACCTCTTCTCTTTGGGCTTTGTGCTTCAAATTGAAACGGGATAGGAGAAAATGGAGACAATTTTACTGCCAGTATTGCTGGATGAGCGGAATCTGTGAATGCACTGAGAGGTGCTGTTGGCAAATGTCACAGTGTCTAGAGGATAGGAGCCCAGGATTCATACTGGGCCACTTGGTTTATGACTGGTGACAGCCTGTAGCATCAGTATGCTGATGCTATGTATTGTAGAACAGGAGTCCATGCAGGTACACTCAAGTTCACTAGGGTTTTAGAAACTGTCAAGCCAATTAAGCAGGACTGAAGAGTTCCGTTGGAACACCATCCTTGCTTGTCTCTATTGCCTCTGATACCTGTCTTGCTTTTTGGAGCTGGTTCAGTTATTTCTGCCATGCTCTGTAGAGTACAGCGGTTGAAGGCTTGTGATGCACAGAAAAGTGAGTTCAAAGACGCATTAGTCTGTGGTTATAAGTCTGCTGCAGTAAAAGGCATCTTCCGCTGGTAAAGCTTTGTAGCCCACGGTTAGGATTGCTGGTTCAGCTTTTGATGAGACGCCGTGTTTCTTTACATACCCGAGGATAATTCTCGTAGGCACCTGTAGCAGACTGGATCTGATGCATTCTTATACTGATGGATTAGCATCTGAAGTTTGGATTTGGCAACTTAAATGACAGATTGATAGTGTCATTCATTCAAGGACTGCACAGCGACAGACCTACAAGGTCATATCTCATAATCCTGAGGCATCCAATTAAGAAGTTTCATGCTCATGGATATCTGCTGCCCTACTCTGATGGAGTTACAGTACCAGCTGTTCTAGCATCTACCTAATGCTGTGCTTGTAAAGCTAAAGAGTGATTGCTTAAAGCCAACACCACCAATGCTGAAGGCAAGGAGAATGAATGCCTGTTAAGAAAGCAATGCCAAGTGAAACCCTTGGGAACTATTTTAACCTCAGTCCCAGCAACTGCTAATACACTCCAGATGGGTCAGAATGAATTGGGCCCTCTTACTGTTTCAAGGTGTATGACAGGATCTATTGCAGGGTGGCCAAGACCGACTGTGCATCTGAAGTGCTGAGTCTGGAGGAGCATTTGTACCTGCATTGTGATTAGCTGGCTCGCCACAAAGTGTGGTGCTAGCCAGCCAGCCCCAGAAGTCTTTTTCTGACATATGTTATGTGACATCTTCTGTCTTGGCATTGACACTCAGGAAAGTTGTTTCCTTAATAGACCTGATTATTTGAGTTCAATACCTACAGGAGTTTGTGCTGTCAGAGTGGATGCTTGAACTCATGGAGAGTAAGAAGGCTGGTATCTAGTGTAGTTTAGGAGCCTTGAGATCTCAGCTCAGATTTTTAACGCCACCTTTGCCAGGGGCCACGTGATTCTGTTTCAATTCAGAATCTGGAATACAAACCTTTCCTGGCCTGGGGCTTTTGCTATAAGATAGCGTCAGGCTTATACACCTTTTCCCGTGAGACATACAGAAGCAGAAGTGGAAGAGACTCTCTAATATACATGTGCAAGCAGTAAAGCAGCAGGCCTGAGGGAAAATTTAAGGATAAGTGCTCCTAAAAAGCCAACCTATTGCATAGCTTTGCATCAGAGTGTGGAAGTTAACTGTAGCTGTGAGACAAGCGACCAAGTAGTGACTGATGGCTGGGTTTAATTGGAGGTAATGGATATTTGTAAGAAGTTTGGAGAAAGAGTGAAATGCAAAGTAATTAAGGTGTGTGGGCTAATGGCAGTATAGGTAATGATCCCATTCTCCCATTATTGCAGGCTTAAATGAGCATTTAGTTGCCTTTTATTGCTTTTTTCAGTGGGCTATTTTAGGGAGCATAACAAAATACAATGAAAACATGTTTCTAACCTATGTATAAGCTAAGTAAAGTATTAGAGAGCATGAGGGAAAGGTGGTAGAGCGCCTAATAATTCTTCTCCCAAGACTGTTTTCTGTCCAGTTAAACTCAGTATATGTGGGGAAACACCATTGTAGGTGAACAGTCTGAAATATGGGGACACACAGGTCCATATTTCCCTATTGCATCCCATCCTTCAGTTCTAAAGGAGGGATGGAGCATCCACGGGTGAAAGAGGGGCACAGAGAACAGATCAGAGACCCCTGTGGGCTCTCTGTAGGGGTGCTTAGCGTCACTGATTTTGGGGTAATCAAGCTTCTTTATAATTCAGGAATGGGTAGAAAGACTGCAGCTCAAAGCTCGTATCATTTAATGCTCATCTGAGGCCAATGTAGTTAAATGGGGACGTAAAGAGTAGTATGAGCAATAAATAGGTGGCTTGTAACAGTATAGCTGGCTCAGTAAGGAGAGGATTGGGAGAGCTATAAAAACCACCAAGCTAAAAATATAGTTAGAAATGAGAGAGAGAGGAGGAAAATTTTTGAGTGTTGGCTTTAGAAACTATTTCAGATTACTGTAAAAGGGCTCTTCAAATATATTTTGAGGCAGGTGGAAAGTAACTGAGAAAATGACTGCATGGGAAGCAGATAGATGGGTGAGGAGGTGAAAGATCAGTCACAAGCTACTCCACTCCTCTGCCTTTGGAGGTGAAAATGAAGGGGAGGTAAAACAGGGCCTGTTCCCTTAGAGATGGGGGGAACTTAGTGAGCTGCTACTGTGGGGGAGAGAAGAAATGCTCATTTCCTTGGGTGCTCAGTGACTTCTGCTAGGTGCCTCGCCTGTCTTGGTTCACACTTCTCTTTTGATTTTTGTCACAAACAAATATTTGTAGCATTGTTGTGAACAGCCTTCAGAACAATTCAAGTTGTAGGACCTGTGACTTTTCTACCACAGTACCTGTGGTGCGTTTCTGGCTTTGCTTTTTCTTTGGCTTGGATGGTAAAGGAACTAATCCAGAGCTTCTCCCTAAAGTTAGCCTAAGTGTGAATCTTCTTTGGTGTACCCCAAGACACTGACTTGGCTTTTCATTCATTCTTTATTCTTGCCCTTTCTTCTCTTAATTTTAGCCAGAAGCAAATGTGCCAAAATAAAATTATATCTATTAAAAAAAAAAAAAAAAAAAAAAAGGGTTGGGAAAGGAAGTCTTGACTGTTAGCAATGTCCAGATAATTTCCAGCCTGTGATGGCATAGTACTCACAAGAAGAGACATTTTTCTATCAAAGAGAAAACTCCTCCTTTGCTGCTGGTTATTTGGTCTTGAGAGAGTGGATGTAGCACAGTCCTGGCACCAGCTTTCTACCGTAGAAGAAATCTGGTGGCTTTTGGCTTCTTCTGTGCTTCTGATATGTTGGCTGTTACGTAGCCAGCCAGATTTGTGTGCCAAGAAACATGGCAGAGGCTGTCGTGCTGCATGGAATCATCCCTGCCTTAGAAAGGAGATGTTTTATCATCTTCTTACTGGAGGGAAATAAACTGGCCTGCACTGAAATTGAGTCCCAGCTGTGTCTGCCATACGTCAGTGCCCATGCTGGCTTCGGTACTTGGCATACTTGTAGTCCTCCAGCAGCCCAGTGTTCAGGGTTCAGCTTGGCCGTGCCAAGATAAACTGAGGGATTTCTTTGGAGGGGAAAAACTTGACTTTATTGACTGGTTACTCTGTGAGGCAAGTAGAAAAGAGGAAAAATTACCTGTTCACTTTCCAGTACAGGGGTTTATAGCAGACACACTTTAAAAAGCAAATTGTACTGCAGATCTTTTGAGATTTTGCAGATCTTTATCATCTGTCCTGTAGATAAGAAGGGCTGCTAGAGCAGGGAACTAACTGGAACCAAATTCATCTGGTTTTTTACTTACTTTTTTTTTTTTTAACTGCTACAATGCTTTGTTTATTTCATGTGTGAAGTGCTTAGTGAAGTGGGACCTGCACTAGTTAACTCTTCAAGTTGCTTTGACAAAATGCACAAAATCTAGCAATACCGCAGCAACAGCATGACCCTTTCTGTTAGCCATCTCTGTCCTCAAAGTTCTTCAAGAGCCCTGCAGCCTCTCTGGACCACAGGGAGCTCTGCTAAAGGTAAAGCTACTGGTGTGTAGGAAGGAGAAATCAGATTGCAAACAGTGTGTCTCTCATTGGGGGTGTGTGTGGAAGAAACATATTAGTTGAAGAAACATATTAGTTGAGACTACAACAGAGATTTATCCAAGAGTACATGGGGATGCTTCTGAGAAAGGTGGAGACAAAAGGACCTCATGGAAGCTTTGGGATTTTTGTTTATTTCTTGCTTGTTGTTTTTTTGAAAGTGGAAATCTCTCCTAACTAATCCCTGATTGAGCCAACTGGCCTTCTCTATAGCATGTAAATCACTTTTCACATTAAAAACAAAACTGAAAAGACAAGGTAGGCTGGCAGCTTAGGGATATGTAACACCACCGCTGGAAGTGTAAGCAAGAATAATTGCTTCTAGAATGCTCAACAAACAAACCAACCACTTAATTAAGAATAATAAATCAAGTAAGGAAGGGAAACATTTGAACATCTATCCCTTGCTATAGCTGAACTTGCAGGCAGGTTATGGTTGCTCAGGGACATTCTTCTACATTACTTGAACACTGTGTAGGGGCTCTAGTAGTACAATGGGGACTTCTGTTCCACAGAAATTATTTCTGTGCTGGTCTGGTGTGTAAAGGGTAGGTGGCCTATGGTGGGAGGAAAGACATGCAGATTCCTGTCAAGTACTATAGTGAGGGTGAGGCTCTAAAGGTCACAGTGATTGCTCTGGATTTTGGCCCTCAGGAGTTAGATGGATCTTAACTTTTCTGGTCATTCCACCCTTGTGAACTTTGCTTACTGAAGGACTCTCCCAGGCTATGTTTGCAGTTGGGACTGCGATTCAGGCGACTACCCCAGCTTGTACCAACGAGTGGTAGGACTTGCTTGAACTGGAGTTGATACTTGAGTGGACTCAAATATGTGGCCTGCTGGGGGAAGGGATCCATCTCTTGAAACAAAGGCTGAGAGAAACCGGTTCCTACAGTCAGTCTCCTATGTCAGCAGTGTGGGCTGGGTTTTCAGCAGGCTTCAGAAAGGGCAGAGGTCCTGTCCAAAGCCCAATCTGAGGCACCCAGGCAACCTCTGTGCTTTGTAATGCTCTGAGTGTGTGGCAGCTCTCTGTAATGAGAGGCTTAGTGAGATTAGGGAGCTGACCAAACTGTAATTTTTATTTGGGCTAAATCTAGGGGATTTAGCCACAAGAACTATATTTATAACTGGGGAGGGAGGGGATTTTGGTGTTGCTGACTATCCCATCCAATGGTGTGGGAAGGTTCAGAAAATGATGGCTAAACCTTTTGAGAATGACTGGATGTTTGACATTAATGAGGAAAAAATGCAAGGCTAAAAGCAACCCAGATGCACAGAATTCAATTACTTGGCAGTGCAGTTTGATTTTTAGTGTATTTTGCAGTACATTAGTAATTGATCTGTGCAGTATTTCTAACTGCAGAGGAGCTCTAGATGAATGTTTGCCATGATTGTTAGAAAATGTTCGATGCTGGGAATGAAATTTCTCCTTGCAGTGATTGTTCATCTGATTTACGGCTAATGGAAAGTAGCTCTCCTGCTCCTTTCTACAGCAAATTGATCTTGATTCTTCTTTTAAAAAATCCCAGTAAGAGGAATTGTTCTGTAAAAAAACACAATATGAATCTAAATCATGGTGAGTGCTGCTGCCTGGTGGACACACTTGGCACATCTCCTGTGGCGCAGACCATTGGAGTTTTTGCACTGGTGGTCACTCTGACTGCAGCTCTGTGCCCAGGAGGCAGCTGTGCTTGCATTCCAGAAGGGGAAGTTTCTCAGGGCCCAAAAGGTTCATCATCCAAATTCTTTTAAGCCCAGAAATTTATAGAATCATAGAATCATTAAGGTTGGAAAAGACCTCTAGGATCATCAAGTCCAACCATCAACTAACACCACCATGACTCCTAAATTAGGCCCTGGAGTGCCATGTCTATACCTTTTTTGAGTGCCTCCAGGGTTGACGACTCCACCACCTCTCTGGGGAGCCTGTTCCAATGCCTAACCACTCTTTCGGTAAAGAAATTTTTCCTGATATCCAATCTAAACCTCCCCTGACGCAACTTGAGGCCATTTCCTCTCGTCCTATCACTAGTTTCTTGGAAGAAGAGTCCAACACCCGCTTCACTACAACCTCCTTTCAGGTAGTTGTAGAGAGCGATAAGGTCTCCCCTCAGCCTCTTCTTCTCCAAGCTAAACAGCCCCAGTTCTCTCAGGCGCTCCTCATAAGACTTGTT
>WAAD01011211.1:1916-18975 GCA_013389945.1 Fregata magnificens | reverse complement strand
AGTCCATTATTTCTAGACAATTCACTATACACGTGCAGAACAGATTGTGACCTTCCTTAGCTGTAGCAATCTTTGTCTATCTGAAGTCCGTTACCATGTCTTCTTTTCTTCCTCTCCTCACAATGTTTCAGCCCATCCTAATTCTTTTATGTAGGCTAAATAAATGCCTTTCTTTCACAAGGTCTCCGAACACTGAATCACAATTTTGTTTTTCCGTTGGAAACTTGCCAGTGATTTTTCTACTCTCTGTGTAAGACACTATCCTAAGCAATGATATTTCCTGACTGAAGAGGTTGATAACAGCAGTCAAGAAACATCAAATCNGACAATAGTGAGGCAAACCATTTGTCTTCTAGACAAATTTTAAAAAGCAGCTTCAATGCAACCTCTGAACTTGTTACTACTTACACAGAATTAAGAAATTGCTCCAGTAGAAGTGCAATATCCAGGTATTGCTAATTTTGCTTCAGTTTTCTTATCTACACCTCTTTCTACACCTTAGATTTCATATATTTGATAAATATTTGCATTCCATGTTTATCAGATTCATTATAATTAATCTACTGCTTAAAAAATTATCATTTTGTTTTTGGCATAATCCTGGAGCGTCTGTTTCATCACAGGTGAATAAATTTGCCGAAATTTCTGGTTAGCATGGATGGAATCAAACCACAGAGTTGATCAAAATAAATTTGCCACTACAGTTGGATCTGAACAGCCCAACTTTTGCTACTAAGAACTAACAACAGTGTTCTTTATACATGAAATATCCTTACAAAAAAGAAGAGATATCCTTGTAAATGAATAAGACTGGGGAAAGGCTACATTTTAACTCAAAAGAGGGTAAAAATATTGTGAATCACATAAGCCTAGTTCAACTAATGCATTGAATTTGAGATTGCGGCAGGAACTGATCTATCCGACTCTTTTCTGAGACAGGGTCCCACTGGATCATTTTCTCTCTTGATTGCTTTACATGTGTGAAGTTGCATTGATTCCACACCTAACAGAAACTGCTCTGTCATACAGCATCCAAGAAGATAAAGCCACTTTGAAAACTTTTTTCCAGGTAACAAAATACTCCACAGGTTGTAATCGGCCATCAGCAAAGCAGACACAGATTTGTGTTTGCTATGCATCTGACAACTTTTTTTCCTGCAAGTGTTTCACAGAACAATTTATGAAGCAATGTGCTAGATGTACGTAGATGTACGTGTATGTTCTGCTAAGGAGCAGACACTGGAAGGTCTATAATCCTAAAGAGGTTGAATTTATTTCACCTGTTTTTTTGTGTTGTCAGTATACTATGTGAATATTTGCCATGAAACTGTACTTGTACAGTGGACTGGAGAATGATGCCTACAGCTGATGTCCCTGTAAGATTGCTTTGTGAATTGCGAGATTCTTTAATGTCTAATTCTTTCTGAAGAAGGCAGCTGTACTGTCCACAGAAAAATTCTCTACTTCGGGTTGATAGTTGTATTCAATATAATTAACATTATGCAGTGTATCTTGATGCAAATATTATTGCCATGGTTTGAGTTTTGCCTTCGTTAAATAGACCCATTGATGCAGGTATGCCAATTGAGCAGTTAAATTTGCATTGTAGACCAATCCATAAGCATCACAAAATCACATAAAACCTCTGCAGACAGCTCAAAATGTTAGATTAACTTTAACCAATCTGAATTCCCACTCATTTTCAACTTGAGAATTTTTACTTGCTACATAAAATTGATGAAAAATTAATATTCTTAACCTTTCATGGTCTTGAGCTCTGAAGTATTTCTGTATTGTAATATATATTCTTCTGTTTGTCTCAACTTACTAAATGGTTTCTCTGGTTACTATTTAAATTATTGTTTTAATTTTTTTTTTCCCCCAAAAGCTCTCTTTAATGTTTAACATATGGTCTAGTCAGAGAGGAAAAATGTTTTTACTTATGTTACAGTAACCATGAAATGTTTCAGTTTGTATCTTTCCCTGGCACAGATGCCCTTTAAACCCTGCATTTCTTAACTTCTGACTGCTTGAGTTTGCCATTTAAACAGCATACTTTCAAGTTATATTTTAGCATGATATTCTTGAGTTGTTGGCTACTTTTTATGTAAAGGTTTTAAAAATTCATGCAAAACATCATATCACTCATAGTAAAACTCATTAACAGGTTCTGAACTCTGGAAATTCAGTAGCAGGACACGAATATCTAGCAGCTGATTTGATCAGGTAGCTATGTTAACTAAATGTTTCCTCAGAAGGAATTTTTTTTGAGTAGAGAAAAGCTATTATACATTTTCAACACCTCTCAGGCATTGGGATAAGATTTGGTTTTAAACACCTAATTTAAATACCTTCAATGTTTCTCCATGTGAGGCATATGCTTAGGCTCCCATAATAGTCAGTGGAATATACTTATGTTCAGCTATTATTGTGGCACGGTGCACATATTTTTCTGGGGAAAAAAAAAAAAAAGAAAAAAACAGTTTTCACAAGACTAGGAGAATTTATTTTTGTATGCTGTTGAGGGCCTTCTTTCCCAGAAGCTGCAAATATCAAAGGAGCATTTTGTAAAAAGAGGTGTGAGACTAATATGCAAGACAAGTTTTATTCTTGTAAAAATGTATAACAAGACTATTTCTTACTTCTGTGTAACAGAGAGGAATGATTTCAGGAAGATACATAAATAAAACAATTCAGATATAGTGCAGATGTGCTTCTCCACTATTTATGAAGCATATATTTCATATGATATATGAAAGGTTTTACCTTGCTATACCAGCGAACTAGGACATTAGCAGTGTTTGATGTGTTGCTCTCTTCTGTGCACAAGTTACAGTTCCAGCATACCTTGTAAAACTTCAGTTTGTGCTAATGAGTGGAAAATGTTGTGTGGATCATGGTATGAGGCCCTCTGGACTAAACATCTTTTTTTATAGTGTCTATGACTATGGGGAGTTGGGGTTGACTCAGATGTCCCTACTAATCACATTTTCCGAGGAGCTTGCTATTACTGTCCTCAGTTTTTAATCTATGTTACCAGATATTTGACAGAAAAATATTCATTTCAAATACTTGAAGAGACTTTAAACAGCTACTGTTATAGATCGAGTTTGATCTGATATGTCATTGAAACATAATATGTTTGTGACACAGCATGCCGAGATTCATGTGCTAAAACCACAGAGTCTGATGTTCCATTTAAATTCATCTCAGTTAACATTCCTTTGTCCATGGGAGGATACTAGCAAAGTTAATCTACTGAATGGTTATCATGCTTCACTGACTATCTGGATCCATTATATTTGCATAACAACATATTTCTGAAGGTGACTGAAACTTCTGATCACTTGCAAAGGAGTGAACAATGAGAATTTAAAATGGATTGTTGATGCAAAATATAAGAAAACTTGACAGGTAGAGCAAAGAGAAAAAGACGAGTATTTCGTTGGTTTGTCTCCTCCCCCTTTTATATCACTGGTTTTTAAATTAAGGCAGTACAATGACAGAAGGGGGGAAAAAAGCACTTTTGGCTGCTCTTTCAAAGCTTAGGAGATTGTGCTAGGGTTTTTTGCAATTTTGTAATGGAATGAGTCACAATACAAAAACAATTGTAGTAATGAAATTGCATTTTGGATTGATTTTCACCATGGTTTTGTTTCAATGGAAAATGGACATTTTACAACTGTACTTCAAAATTTTCAGATATAGTTAATAAAAGCTAGATTTACCTTTATGTCCAACATAGTGATGTGCATCTGATTCTGTTTTCTATACTTCATTCTGTAAAGTGTCAATTTCCTATTGGCCCATTAAAAAAGTGCATTATCTCTATCCACTATTTTACTCACCCTGATCAGAAAGTGGACAACAAAACAAAAGCTTCACTATTTTTGAATTGTGACCCTCTGTCCATCAACAGAAAAAAAAAAAAAATTGAGAAGAGTTTTTTCCTTCCCCCTCCCAGAAATTTTAGTATTTTGACATTTGGTTCTGCTCTTAACTGGACTTAATATAGGTGAGTAGGAGATTCCCCAGGAAGATTCAGAATTTAGCTTTGGTCCAAGAAAATTTAACTACTTTTGTCACAGAGCAAATTGCCTTCAGAAGCAGAAACTGAGAAACAGTATTCTCAGAACATTGCCTAAGACAATGACTAGAATCTTTTCATGAGACTCCCTGTGTGCTTGCGCGCACGTCTCCTTCATACCTATTCTCACCTTAAGCCTAAGTTGCCATGTACCTTTTTTTAGCCAATGAAATCCTCAGTAAGAACTATTGCATAGACATACAAGTGCACAAAAACTCTGTAATGCATTTCAGCATCAGTAGAACAAAAAGTTATGAGAAGGTTTTATATATTGTAACAAGTGGTTATATGCAGTAAGTTGTTATATGTTGCCTCCATTTTATAAAGATCTGGTAGGGATGGACCTCCTATCACAAAAGTGAGAGCTGCCCTGGTTACCTCTTCTGAGAAAAAGCTGAATTTGCTCCGGTTTCTAAGATGTTCTGAGAGAATGGTATACTGACTCTTAACTGGTGTGTCAGGTACATATTTTTTATTTCAGCCATGAATCTCCTTATCATAACTAGAATTAAGGAGAAAAACATTTACTAAGAATTCTTTCAGACTGCATCTCAGCTCATCCTTGGAACTGCTCATGTCTTGTAAGATATCCAATTAATGAACTATTCTTTCACACTGGACTAAACTGATTTAAATTTAAAATCACAAATCTTGACAGATTTGGGTCCTGAATAAGCTGAAATCTGTTTTCCTAAAGTCCAGAGTCTATCCTCTGCTATTTTCCTTTCTCACTCCCCTCAGAATCTCACAGCCCACCATTTCATGGTGACTACAGCCAAGGCTGCTGCTGATTGCCACATTCCCAACCATTTCTTCCTTGTCAGTGAATAACACATCCAGCTGTGTGTCACTCCTGGTACCTGGTTCGCCCATCCAGTACCTGTTTCAGCAAGTTATTCCTGACACACTCTAGAAATCCTGATGACTGCTTGTGTCCCACTGTGCTGTCCTTCCAGCATGAGAATCACAGTCTGTGACACAGAGACTTCCTTCAGGTGTTTAAAGGCTTTGTCCACATCTTCAGCCTGATCTGTAACACACTCCTACCATGATCTCCCCCTTACTGGCCTCTCTCCTGACCCTGACTCTCAAGCTCTCCACTGGCCCATTGTCTGTCCCATTGAAGAGGTCCCTGCACCCGAGCTACTCCTTCAGACACAGGCCAAGATCATTGCACCCTCATCTTCTCTGTTTGTCTTAAAGAGTGGATACCTGTCCATTGCACGTGGCCCACCATGTTTTAGTTATTCCAACAATGTTGTAGATTTGTCACTGCATGGGAGCTCTAGTTCCTCCTGGCTGTTTCCAAGGCTGTGCACATTCATGAGCATGCATTTCAGGAGGGTCTCCTTTCACTTTGTTTTATCTTTCCTGAGGTGTCTCTTCTTACTGTCACCCTGCATATTTTGCTTTCCACTCCTGTCCACTGACTGTGGTTTGTCCTCTCCCGCTACCATCTCATTTCTGGGTTAACACTCTCCTCACCAGATTGGCCAGCTCTTAGCTATTCTGGTGGATCCTGTCTCTCCCTAGGATATCCTCAAAGAGTTGTCAAAAAAGCCAAATCCCTGTTAATGACACCAGCTTTGCAAACAGGTGCTGACCTGCACAATCATTCCACACATCCTCTGTGCCTCTGTGATAACAAATTTAAGAAATTGTAAAAAAGCATTGCAGCAGCTGGGAGAGAGGAGTGGGGAAATGTGAGAGAAACATCTCTGCACACACCAAGGTCAGAGAAGAAGGAGGGGGAGAAGGCCCCCTAAGTGCCAGAGCAGGGATTACCCTGCAGCCCATGGAGAACACCATGGTGAAGCAGGTTGTCTCCCTGCAGCCCTGAGGACCACATCAGAGCAGACATCCACCCTGCAGCCCATGCAGGATGCCACACCAGAGCAAGCTGATGTGCCCTGAAGGAAACTGCAGCCCATAGAGACCCAATGATAGAGCAGGCTCCTGGCAGGAGCTGCAGCCTGTGGAGAGGAGCACATGCATGAGCAGGTTTTCTGGCAGGAAATGTGACCCTGAGGGAGACCCACGCTGGAGCAGTCTGTTCCTGGAGGAGTACACCCCATGGGAGGCACCCCACACTGGAATAGGTGAAGAGCGTGAGGAGGAAGGAGCAGCAGAGGTGAAGTGTTACGAACTGGCTGCAACCCCCATTCCCCATTCCCCTGTGTTGCTCAAGGGGTGGAGGTAGAAGAGTTGTGAATGAAGGAGCAAACTTGAGCCTGGGAATAAGTGGAAGTCGGGGGAAGATGGTTTTTAGTTTTGGTTTTATTTCTTGCTATCCTACTCTATTTTTAATTGGCAATGAATTAAATTAATTTTCCCAAAATTGAGTCTGTTTTGCCTATGAGCAATCTCCCTGTCCTTATCTTTTCATCTTATTTTCTTCCCCTGTCCTGGTGCAAAGGGGAATTGAGAGAATGTCTTGGTGGACACCTGGCAGCCAGTCAAGGTTAAGTCCATGTGGAAAACTATCAGGGACAATAGTTTGAGGTCTGGACAAGCAACGTCCAAGATCTGAGTCCCCAGCAAGGAGCAAAACTCCCCAACAGCAGGTCAGGTCAGCAGATGGGGGCATCCCCACAGCAGGGAGTCCCCCACTGCCTCTGCTCGCCGACTCCTCCTAGTGTTGCCATTGGCCTCATAGCATAGCCAGCTCAGGTGCCTCCCCAAATACTGTTTTCTGCCCTTTGTCTGCTACCAGGGCCTATTCTGTAGTTGCAGATCTGTGAGTGGAGGGTTGTCTTGGTGCTGGAAGTCATGATCTCCCAGCCTTTGCCACCACAGGAGTCTTCATTTGCAACCCAGTGAACATGGTCTTTGCCTGTCCCTCCTGGAGGTTCAAGCTCTCCTCTTTGCAGGGCCTCAGAGAAGATCCTGTCAGTCTTGTTTACATCTCCCTTGATGCTGTGCCATCTGCTCTCCTCTTGGCACAGCTCCTTACACTGTAGATAGACCCGATTCCCTCAGGCAGGGACAGCACCTCTGCCAGACCCAGCTCTGTGAGAGGCATTGGGTGGTCCCGTGGCCCCAGGCCTGGGTGACCTGCTCCTCCCTCCAGCATAGTTATTCTGTGCCGGGGGTAGTTGCTGCAGTTGGTGGGGACTGTCCCCTGTGGCACATCAGCCCTGTTACTGGTCAGTGTTGCTCTGCTTTCAGCAGCATATCCAGCTCATTTCCATGCCCACATACTGATGTGTCTGTTAGCTGCCTCCATTTGCACTGCTTTTATTGCCCTTTTATACCTTAAATCAAAGGACTGTCTCTCAGTCAGATCTACAGATCCCAAATCTTTGCTACAGTTTGAGAGATATTATTTTTTACTAAATTATTGAATCCAAGTTTCATTCTCCTACTTCTGCTTGCACATGTAAGAATGTAAAATGTTTCACTTTGAATGATTAAACTGTATTGAATTGGGTCCAGGTTTTCCTGAAGCAATACATCACCATTTATTAAAATCCATTTGATCCAGTTCATTTTATATCTATTCCCAGTTCCTATCTTCAATATAATGTCCCCTACATTTATAGAAATCACTGTTTCAGGCCATTATAATTTACATACACTTTTAGGACATAAGAATTTTGTCCCTGATCTGTACAAGTTCTGAAACAAATCAGGAGAAATATAACCAATATAAAATAATTTTACTTTTTTTAAAAGAAAATAGAATTATTGTTATAACTTATTGAATACTATAACTAGCTTTTTAGTGTTTGCATTATCATTCCTTTATCATTATTTCTATTATTACTCCTTTTGGTTATACAGTGAATCAGGTGAAAGTGAAGCAGAAGGGCTTATAATACAACTTTATGACACAATCTTGATATTTGTACACAATTCATAATCACGTCACTTGGCTCTGTCTGACAATCTTACACATTTTATCTCTATTCAATATACTTAGTGATATTATTACACATATATCTAGTAATTTCTCTTAACTGGTAAGTAAAGGTGATTGAAACTTTTTCATATATTCTATAACAATATACTAAATCCATATTTTTAAAATATTTCATGGGATTGTAGTCATCACATCAACATCTTCTAAGATAACATGTCAAAATAGTTTGCTCCAATGCAGCTTAACCAAATATTGTGTAAGGGTAAAGTAGGCAATTTTGAAATATTTTGTTTGGCAATAACACTTTTCTCCTCCTTAAGTTCTCAAATCTTTAATCTTGATTTGTACCTAAGCAGCATTTTAAAATTCTGAAACATCAGAAGGAAATGTTCTATGTTTCCAGCAGTTTTATCTTTATAAAAAATACTTGGCAGATTTAAAAAATGAAAAAAAAAAAAACCAACATGGAAATCTGTCTTCCTATTTCTAGATGAATTGCAAGATATTCTGAGGAGTGAGAAGTCTGTTTACACACAATCAAGCACGTAAAAGCACTGTAATCTAAATGAAAGAAATTGATTTGTTGTGCTGCATGAGCCCATTGATTTTCATTCTAGCAAAAGAAAATAGCCTCACCGATTGCAGTCGACAAGAAATGAGGTCCCTTCTCTGAAGTTAAGTGTACACTTCAATGATCTGATAAACACATAATCCCTTCAGCAAGCAGATGCCATCACCTAAACTACAAAAAAACCCCCATACAGCAACCCAGTAATCACACCAGATACACTGTGCAGCATTACTCACTGCCATCATCATCACGGCACCTTTTTATGTTAAGAGAGCTGAGGGTGTTTGAAGTGAAGAGTGCTTCAAATCATGGCAAGCAAGTGGTAAGTTTGTCGCATACAATATAGTCAGTGATTAACTGTTTGTAGATTTTGTTAGTTCTGTCAGGTGATGAGCTTTCTAGAAGTCTATAACATAGGTTTTGAAACTTAGCAAGCATGTTCGACAAATTTAGGAGCAGTGTAAGGTGGCTAACATCTGAAAAGACTAATGTAGCCACTGTATTTAGATTTGAGTGAAGGTTTACCATCTCAGAAGACAAAGCACTGGCAAATAAGTATTGCAAATGTTTTTGAGTCTCATTTGGTGAAGCTGCTTCCTTTTGCCTAAATATGTTGTTACTCTTTTAAGGAAAAGCTCAAGGTGGCAGTCAGACTCTGAAACATTCCTTGTGAATCCACTTCATTGACACCTTAAAAATTTGCCTTTTAGCATTTCTTTCCTTTGAAATACCTATAAAAGATCTAAACTCCCTGTTAGATTGCTAATTATGACCTTACTAACAGTCCTCTTTATGAGTAAACAAGAAGTGCTTTTAAGTCATACCCTAGCTGTCTTTATCAGGCTTAACATAAAAAAAAAAAAAACCAAAACCAAAAACAAACCACTGAAAAACCAAACAAACACCACATCCCAAAAAGAGAACACAGCACCAGAATATAGTGTGATCAATCTACCAAAAATATATATAATTTTGATGCCTACCAAATGAGATGGAAACTATGTTCGTTATCACAACTTGAGGTGTTCTAACTATACCCACGGCAGATTTTCATTTTGTTTTGTGTAGTTCAGGATATCCTGTTAAATTTAAATACGGGTTAGACTGTACTTAGTGACAAGGGTTTTTTTATTACATTGGATGTTTTTGGAAGGTTTGTTATTTGGCTCTTTTGTATGTAGACATACGACCTTTCACATGCATGAAATTACAATTAAATGATCTGTTTACTTATCAAAATCTCCGATTTCTTCCCTACGCTGAGCAGAATATGGAAGAAAGGTCAAACAAGTTTCCAGTTCTATATTTCAAAGTACAAACCAAAATCTGGTTCCTTAATAACTGGATAAATAGGGATGTCCCAGTCCCAAGAGGGGATTTCTTATTTTTTTTTAAACTGTAGATGAAATAGCCGTAAGAGTATTTTAGCTAGGGATGCAGAAAAGTAACACTGGACTGCGTAACGTTAACAGAGGTCCTTTAAGCACATCAGTATCATTTTGTTAGCCTTTTGTTATCTGACCAGGAGTCAATGAACAGGTCTTAGACTAAAACCTAAATCTTTTATGGTTATTTAATAAATAGCTGTATTTAAAACCAAACAAACAACACCCCCCCACTCCCCTCCAGCCCCACGATTGCATGGCTTTTTTTCAAATTGGAGTCATTCTCTTCAGAGCACTGAATGTCAGAGGTTTCTTCTAAAACTGACCCAAAGATGTAGTGAGGTTTCTACCGCCTATTATACTACTTTGAGTCCATTCCATAAATGCTGCTGGTTCAATTTCACATAAATTAGGTGACAGTTTCTCTAATACCATTGCCTTTTATTTTAATTTCTTATAATTTGAATTTTAAACTCAAGATACCCTCAAATAGATAATGAGTTGCCATTAGAGGAATGGTGATCTGCTGCATATTTTATGAATGAAGGATTACTTTTCCTAGTCTGTGATCATTAAAGGAATATGCATACAGTTTTAGTGGTGAACCTTCAATATCCATATCAAAGGTAACAGAACTATTACAGTAATAACGTGACACCAATTTCTTTATAACTTTTAAATTATTATCACATCACTATTACCACTAATGGATCTGGACTATCCACTACCAGGCTTGAGCCGAAATACGAGATGGCGCACAAAGTATCTAAAATGAGTGCCGTTAAGTGCCAAAATAAAAATATAAAATAAAACTTTAATCAATGAAAATAGATAGATAACTTTGTAGGCATTTGGAGGGAAATGTTGCCTGTCTCAATAGTTCCAGGGGACATAGATTAAATCTGTATGTGGTGCTGTACACTGCTGCCCTAATGGACCTGCTAGATAAAAGACAGCTCAGTAATTTCCATTATGGTATGATCGACTGTGGCATACATATTCCCACAGAATTTGATCCAATTTATTCACAGGCAGACAAACTAGCCAACTTGCTAACGTCTAGCACATCCTCAGAAAATAGTCAAAGACTTCAGACGTAACTGTGGCTGGCCTTTCGATGGCACGACATACTCCATTGCACACAGCAGGAAGGTGAATCATTGCTGCTGCAGAGCTGTCTCCACTCCAAGATCAGCTAAAACCAACAGGACTGACAAAGCCTTCCATCTTCTTTATTTTCCATGGATGTTTGGGAAGACTTTTCTCACTTTGGGATTCAGTTTTATCCTTCTTTTAAATTTCCTTCAATATGTTGCCTTTGCTTGAAATTGATTACTCTCTTTTCCAACAGACTGTTCGTCATCAGTGCCTTGAAGGACTCTGGATCATAGTCTTGATCCCAAATGTGGAGTTGGCCTCCATGAAAATATTTTATGTACAGTCCTTTTCTGAGCATCTCCATCTTTGATTTCTTACATGGATAGTGATTTAATATTCATGATTAGTTTCAGGATCAGGCTTCTTCAGGATCAGAGGGGAAATATAGAGAGAAATGGATTTTTACCTAAAAGATTAAATCTAGAACATACAAAGCTTTCAAGGATCTGTAAAAGATTCATTTTAAATGGACATACTTACTTGTTCAAGCTGAACAATGGAACAAAACAGCTTGGCTTACTTCCATTGAGCCCAAGTCCATGCCAAGAAGAAAAAAAAAAGAAAAAAAAAAGGTTTGAACTTAATTTCAACATAAACTAATGCCCTTGTTCAAATTGATTCAAAATTAATTGGTATTTCCCAGCCCCCAACTTTAACAAACTGTCCAAATTTTGAATTTCAGTATGCATTAAAATAAAATCACAATTGGTTCATGGTACACTAATCAGATTCAGATATGGCAGGTACCAAGACTATACTTGTAAAAATTTCTTAGACTTTTCAAATAATTATTCAACTATAAAATTGATATGATTTCTACTAGCTTAATGTACCATTTAACTCATGGTTATATGGCTGCCTCTGAGACCCTTCTGAGGCAAAATATTAATTCTACTTAATAAAATTCTCATTATTCTGTATGCTATATTGACTATTCACTTTTTTAGGGTAAAGAATTCTTTGGGGTTTTTTTGCTTTTTTCTTTCTTTGTCTCTTTTTTTCTAGATACTTTCTACAAAAGCAATAAAAAGAGTAGTTGATCCATACAATAGATTTCAGGACTTGCATAAGAATACAGAGTTCTAAATTCACACATAGAGTGTGAATTTGACCTTTATCATTACACTATATTGTCTGATCCAAATAGTAGCATTTGCTGTAAAGTAAACATTGCGAATAAAACAGAAAATTTAAAGGCAAAAATATGTGATGCTGCTACTAGTGCTATAGAATCATAGAATCATAGAATCATAGAATCATTAAGGTTGGAAAAGACCTCTAAGATCATCAAGTCCAACCATCAACTAACACCACCATGACTCCTAAACCAGGCCCTGGAGTGCCACGCCCATACCTTTTTTGAACGCCTCCAGGGTTGACGACTCCACCACCTCTCTCGGCAGCCTCTTCCAATGCCTAACCACTCTTTCGGTAAAGAAATTCTTCCTGATGTCCAATCTAAACCTCCCCTGACGCAACTTGAGGCCATTCCTTCTTGTCCTATCGCTAGTTTCTTGGGAGAAGAGTCTAACACCCGCTTCACTACAACCTCCTTTCAGGTAGTTGTAGAGAGCGATAAGATCTCCCCTCAGCCTCCTCTTCTCCAGACTAAACAACCCCAGTTCTCTCAGCCGCTCCTCATAAGACTTGTTTTCTAGTCCCTTCACCAGCCTCGTTGCCCTTCTCTGGACACGCTCCAGCACCTCAGTGTCCTTCTTGTACTGAGGGGCCCAAAACTGAACACAGTACTCGAGGTGCGGCCTCACCAGTGCCGAGTACAGGGGCACGATCACTTCCCTACTCCTGCTGGTCACACTATTCCTAATACAAGCCAGGATGCTGTTGGCCTTCTTGGCCACCTGGGCACACTGCCGGCTCATGTTCAGCCGGCTGTCGACCAGCACCCCCAGGTCCTTTTCTGCCGGGCAGCTCTCCAGCCACTCTTCCCCAAGCCTGTAGCATTGCATGGGGTTGTTGTGACCCAAGTGCAGGACCCGGCACTTGGCCTTGCTAAACCTCATACAGTTGGCCTCGGCCCATCGATCCAGCCTATCCAGATCCCTCTGCAGAGCCTTCCTTCCCTTGAGCAGATCGACACTCCCGCCCAGCTTGGTGTCATCTGCAAACTTGCTGAGGGTGCACTCAATCCCCTCATCCAGATCATTGATGAAGACGGTGAAAAAAACCGGCCCCAGAACTGAGCCCTGGGGAACACCGCTCGTGACCAGCTGCCAACTGGATTTCACTCCATTCAGCACCACTCTCTGGGCTCGGCCATCCAGCCAGTTTCTTACCCAGCAAAGTGTACGCCCATCCAAGCCGTGAGCTGCCAGCTTCTCCAGGAGAATGCCGTGGGAGACCGTGAACAATGCAACACCTCATCTGAAAACTTTAAATTCCTTTTCCAAAGTCACTTAGATTTCTCCCTAATCAATACAGTATGAAAGCTTGTGCTATGTGGAGTCTTTGTGTTAGATTTTCTTTGCTCTTTTTGTCCAAGTTGGCAATAAGTATATTGTTCATAAACAATTTAAGACAGCAGCATTGTTCCTCCTACTTCAAAAAAGGCTCCAGGTGACCACAGGGGTTTTTTTGCACAGTTTTCATTACGAAAACAGCAAGTGTACAAAAAATATCAGTTACAAGCACAAAACAACCACTTCCTAACTTAAAAAAAAAAAAAAAAATTAGGGCTACCTTGTCCACAACATTGGGAAATAACCATAATTAAACTACAGAGAAATTGTTTAAGTAGTGAACTATTGCTCTGACATGTCTATTACTGTGATTCAGTCTGTTAGAGAGTTCTTAAATATAAAATACTAGAATAACAAGGAGAGAGGGCAAAGAGAGAAAAGGGGATAATTAAAATTCTATACACCTGAGAAGAAAAGAGACATAGTGTAGATATTCCTTATTAAGTAAAATTTATTCACCAAAAATATGTGTTGTAGGACTTAAATAGGTGAACTAGAAATCACTTATTTTGATGTTTCCTGGAAGAATGATCATTATACATGTAGAGAAGATCCTGGTCTTATGAGCTTGTGGATTCCTTTAAAGATTTCCGCTTCTGGTAAAGATTGTCTAACGATCTGTAACCACAAGGGAATCAAAATGTGTGAGTGCATGTGTGCTTATGTGCACATACCTGCATTTGATTCTGGGGGCCTTGAACCTATGTGTGTAAACTCCAATGAAAAACATTAATTGCTCATCTGATGCTGACAGTAAATTTTCTGTGTTGAGGAACTGACAGTCCCTTCTGTCAAATAACTTGTTCACAGAATCATGTTTAAAGATTATTAAATGTTTTGGGGGAGACAGGGTCTGTGAGCTATGATAAAGTTGATCTTTTTCTTCCTCTGAGACACAGTTTAGAGAGTTTTTCTGTGAAAAAAAATTGAGACTTAGCTTTAGAGAAATTGAAAGGTTAGGCATCTTTTTATGTGGCATATATTATAGAAATGCATAGTGCTAGACACTTCCAATTTATTCTATGGTGTTGTACATTGAGATATATTAGTTTATCTGAATAAAATCTCCATAACAGTTTTTGTTTTTGTTTTTGTTTTTTTACCAAATAAATTTAGTTGTGAAATGAAAACAGACAAGATGGAAAAAGTGTACAAAAGATATACGGTAATTTATAACATACTTAAAATTCTATCCAGTGTAGTTTTATATTATAAATTAATAATTCAACCTATGGTCTTTACTCAAGCTAATAAAGTATTATTTCTTACCTGTGGGGAATGTATTTTATGTAGGGATATTCATAACAGACTTCTTATATATTAATAACATGTGACTTCCATTACTAATATAAGATTGTTAGAATTTACCTCTAGTTAGTAATCAAATATGTATCAAAGAAGTTCTTACTCCTTTTACTTAACATATGTATATAGTTCACCTGAGTTAAACAGGAGTATTCACAAGAATAAAACAGTATGTTCATAGAGAACTGAAACACTGTTCAGTTATATTTTTATTTTAATCTTATTGTTAGTTAAAATAACTTATTTAGCAGTTCTCTGCCCAAGAATAAATACAGCCCCTATGTTAATAAGCTACTTTGGGCCTGTAAAATACCCTCATAATGCTTTAAACAAGGGTTGGAAGGCGTGTTGTTGTTGTTGAGTTTTTATGTTTTGTTTTGTTTTGATTTGGTTTTTCTCCATTCTCCCTGGAAATATTAGAACTTAAATTACATCTTTTTTCTTAACAATAATATTATGACCCATAATATGATATTACTTCAAATACCAAATAACATGCCCAACTCCACTTAGAGGAATTCCATTAAGGGGAAAGATTAGGGCACCTAAATCTCAGGTTAAAAAATTTCTTGCTGTAATGTCAAAGCATATTACAGCCTAAATCTCGGCCTAAATCACAAAATTCTTCAGGAAAAACACATAGGAATGTACCTAGTATGTATTATGGCATTATAATAATTAAAAAGGATAAATATGGAAATTGTATTCCTACTTTTTTAAAAAGGAGATTGAGTTGGTAAATACTTTCCCTCTTTTTTTCCCATGTTAAGAACATATTTAAGCAGTTGAATTGAGGGTACCTATGCCATTGATGGTTTAGTGTGCTAGCCACAAACAATTCACCTAAATATGAGTTAGAGATGAAAGCAATGTGCTTGTGCTACCAAATCCACATCATGTAGTATGCTGCTGGCATCGGCCTCCAGGTTCTCATCGCCAAGAATAATTCTCTCTTTTTCTTTCTTCTTTTTTTTTTTTTTTTCAGTTTAAGAAAATGTGGAGTACAAGCTATCAATTCTCCACAGGTACTGAGCAAACTGCCTCTAAAATGTCCTTTTAATGACTTCTTCAGGGAGAATAGCATGGCCTTTCAGTCAAGGATACCTCTAATTGTGTTGGATTTACTTGACATTTTCCTAGGATCTTAGGAAGTGATGAGGAAACTGAATTTGACAATAAAGTGAAGTTTTTGACATTCACTTGGTCTCTAGTGAAGTTAGAATAGTGCTATTAAAGAACTACTACCTCCCAGGATGCAGCAATTACTTTTCTCAATATTTTTTATTTGCTGAGCAAGAGATGCAGATATTCTTCTCTTACAAAGATTCTAGCAACCAAATTGTTCCTTTTTACTATAGAGAGGAATCATAAGTAATATAGACCAGACAAAGGGAAGATGACTCATTGTTGAATTGCCAAAGCAAATGAATAGAATTAATCTTTAAATTGTGCTCTGAAGAGAACAATCAGGTAACATTTGAACAAGCATCTGTTGCACAGTATGTAGTTTCCAGTAAAAATATATAATTTATGCAGTGTTCCAAATGTTTGTTCAAGCTACTTTAAAGTTCAGTGTTGCAGGACTAATATACAAGGACAAATTCCTGTCACTCCTTGGCTCCTGACTCATCCTATGGCACACAAACACTCATGGATTTAAGACAGAACTAAGTGTAAAGAGCATTCACTTTGATCCAAATTCTTCAAACATTATGCATATTGGCCACACTGGGAGTATCTGTGTGGTAGACTTACTTAGATATGCCTAATAAATTAAGGTCTTTAATTTTTGCTCTGTGGCAACTACTTCATACTACAGTAAGCAAGTCTTTCTTTAGGGAATATGGTCATGCAAAGTTTTGTTATTGCCTTCAAGAATACTACAGGCTCATGATAAAGAACTGCTGAAATCAGAATATCATGTTTCTGTTCAAAGTATGCCATTAACCCAACACATGAAGTTGAGAAAACCATTTATACCGACCTCCACAATGGGAATTTGGTGTGGTAAAGCTCAGTATAGGCACATTCAACTTTTTGGTGCTTACCTTCTGATGAATTAACCACCACCCTGAAGGAAGAACCTATGGTAATAAATTAGTAGGACAAGGTACCACAATAATGATGCTTCTGAGAATTGACTTAACGTGGTTTTGCCAGCCTGGGAAAGAAATTAGCTCTGCTATATCACTGTACACACATTTGCTGGTCTTT
>WAAD01011210.1:127977-163076 GCA_013389945.1 Fregata magnificens | reverse complement strand
AAAAAAAAAAAAAAAAAAAAAGCCAAACCAGAAAACCCACAAAACCCCACCAAAACCAAAAAAACACACAGTAAGGAGAAGTAAAGAAACAAGAAGAGGCTCTTGTTTAATGGTGTTCAAGTGTTTTCAAATGTGCAGAATCACGTGCACTTTCCACTTGGGAGCGAAGAGGCAACAAAATCCTCTGAATATTGAATCTAATTGCATTGACAAAAAGCTTTCCTCTTTCGTAGGCCTTTTGGAAGAATTCTCAGTCCCCCAGGTTGAAAGTTAACTGTCCAAGGATTAGCAAGCTACCCTGGCACTGGGTAAATTTGGAATTAGCTCGGTGGGCTGCCCTAGACACTACCCCCAGTCGGTGCACCAGGAGCCCTCCTGTAAGGTGCATTGCAGAGACACCTCCTGCACTTCACCCGGAGCTGCGGACTCTTCCCCAGGAGCCCCTTGCCCAAGTTCAGCTGTAGTTTGTACAGGTTTGTGAAGATACACACACACGTAGCTCTACGTAGGCACCCGTCAGTGCCTCCGTATCCCGACCTCTAAAGTGCAGTCACGTGCTTAGACATTAGCAGGTGCTAGATAAAAACCTAGAAGAAAGGGAAAAGGCTCTTTTCCAGCATCACACCAATGCTCTAGCACCAAAAAGACTGAAGAACAGGAGAGCACGGCTTTGGCTTTTTTTTCCCCTTTGCACAGGACTGCTCAGGCAATGCATTTAGCTCCCATAAAATAATACCAATTACATGAAATGCATATAGCACCGACCCATTCCTTAGCTTTCCACCTTCCCCGTCATTTGTCCAAGAGCCCCAGCTACGATAAAGTATGCATTTCAAGAAGCAGGCAGTTTACACAGGGAAGGAGGGACGAGGCAATAGTACAGTTCATACTACTACCGGTTTTGTCCATCAGACCTTTGACATCCCCAAGGGACGCTCTGGAAACAGAATTAGGACAAGTTAGGGACGGAGGAACATCAACATTTCCAGTGCCTCTAGAACAGAAATTTCCTCTTATGAAGGCCAGTATAAACCCCATCACTACTCAGATTCAGCCCTCTTTTGGGCCAGGGCTGAAAATTAGCACCATAGTGTTTTATGACTATTTTGCAATCAGCTTAAGGGATAATCTGCTCTGCAGCATAACAGGAAAACCATCAGGACTTTGCTTTGGGAAAGCACAGGGAAATCTCTATGCTTATTTAAGCCACTTTACTGATACTAAGACTGATAAACCAGCTGGAATACACCACATTTTCCCAGTCATCCCCATGTGGTTCATTATTGAGTTCCTAATTGACATGATTATCTTCTCTCATTGCTGTCCCAAGGCTTTTCTCAGCCCTCATTTGATTTACCTGGGTTTTCTTCTTTGCTGTAAACCTTTCTGTCTGTCTGCAGATCTCTGAAGGAGAGGATCAGGCTAGAGAGAAACAACCAACCAACAAAAAAAAAAAAAGCAGTCTGAAAACTGGACCTTGGCCCTACCTACTGTTTTATAGCAGGGGTCCACCTCCTTTGGGTGAAGTTGAGGCCCATCAGCCCCATGGGTTATCACAGGGTGCTCTGACCCCAGAGGTAATGTATTCCACATGAAGAAAACAATCAGGATACTCTGCATCAGGTCAGCTCTTAAGAGACCGGGACTGGGTGTGAAGTTGGACACTGAGGTGGGAAGACACATCACATGTTTGGGATGTAGCATGTGGTTTAGTCAATTATCCTCTTACTGAGTCAAATTCTGCATCTATCAGACCTTTGTTAAGCTCTTGGTCTCTAGATTGAAGTTTGGAGCTTCCCAGCCAGGAGGTGAAACTCTCTCCTAGGAAGTCACATAAAAGAAACTCTTCAGAAGCTTTATCAGACCAGAAGGAGTTGCCCCTTCTCTCTACCAAGAAAGCAAGAAAAATAAAGATACTTCTGATCTTCTGTCATCCTAGCTTGGACTCCTTGGAAAAGCTGCAACACAGACTTGAGAGTAGGGGAAAAAAAAAACCCAAACCAAAAGCACCCTCATCTTTTCTACTAGTTATGAATAGCTTCAGTGGAACAAAGGCAGATCCTGATGGAGCTGGGTAAGAAGATCACTGCAAGATAAATTGAAGGCCATTTAAAAAAAAGTGAAGGGTTAATTAAAGGCTTTCAGAAGTTTTCCAAGTCCTTCCACTTTCAGATTGCCATATAGACAAATGATATATTTGATACAGAGAGTGTTAAGTGGAGTTCAGCTTATACTACACTTAGCTGTATTTTATTGGGCTCAAGGGACAGTCACCCTCATTTATAGCCTCCAAATGAATGTGGTGGATGTGATGCTGTATGCAATAATCTAGAAATACTCATGTGTGATTGTAGTTTAAATGAAGGCAGGTGAAATTACTGAGTGGACTCCTGAGGGTGATTTCCCATGTGGATGCACAGGATGCATTTAACTCAACAGCTGACAATAAAAAGAACAAACAAGAAAATAATAGTTCTGGGGGACATACGCAAGCAACACACCTGGTGATTTGAGAGATAAGTGTTAGCTTTAAGAATGGTATCTTTAAGGAAGATACCAGTGTTTCAGGTCAGCTGGATTCAAAAATATTATAGAAAATTACAAAAGCTATTTTCTGGAAAATTCCTTGTGATGGCCTGTCTGAGGAGACAGGCTCAAGAGAGAGGGATGGAGAGTATACAAAGTCACTAGACCCTCCCAGACCCAAACCCACATAAATGTTAAGGAACAACTTAGATGTGCTCTCAGAGCATTTTTGTTATTTGCAGAGAGATTGCATGTATAACAATTTATTGCCTCTGCTAATAAACAACTATCCTCAATGCTACAGCTATGCTAGAGAGGCTACCGTGTAACTGCTACCATTCTCAGATGAAAAGAGGCATCAGGGTTCAATCTGAACCTGTTGTTAACAGGACCATGAACAGGTCCAGGTATGAAAAAGATCAGGTTCCCATCGGGCACAAGGGAGGCTGGAGGTCTGAGACCACAAGAGGTGTCCTCTGGCCAGCCCAGGAGCAGCCCTGGCACAAGGAAGCCTCACGACCAGGACAACAGATATATCTATACCATAATTTAACACTACTATATTTATCAGCTATCACACTTAAATTCAGTCATTATGATCAGTCTTTTTTTCCTAAATACATTATCCTATTATATTGGCCCTTGACCTATGAAGCCACAGATCAACTATCGTTACTGTATTTTCAGTGTTGTATCTGGACCCTGCCAGGGTTTCCCCACCACTGCAGAGGACTTTGATGGCCTCACTAAGTAAGTTTTGCCTGCATGGAAGTCCATTGTCAGATTGTCCATCTCCTTCTTGTTATTTGGAAGGAGGGGAAGGAAGGGAGTGCGCATGTGCATTTATTTAAAGCTCAGTCCTCCCAAACCATCTGTGGCCTTTAGATATGTGTAATCAAATGCAATCAGGAATAAACAGCGTTAGTTTTTCAAAGTCCAGCCATGCTGCAGGCAAAGCAACAACGCCAGTCAAGCCTAATTAGAAGGGGCATTTAAAAAAAAAAAAAAAAAAGAGACCTTGAAAAGCAGCGCCTTTCACAATTTTTCTTCTCTGCTGCTCAATGAAGTGAATAAAAACTCCTGTCTCCAGCAGCTATCTCCTTTTCCACTGGGGATGATACCTCTGCTTTCCCCCCATCACCACTGACAGTTTCTGCCTGCCTGAAATGAATCAGAAACAAAGGAATCATGATTTTTTTTTTTTTTTTTTTTTTTTTTAAAGTTAGAAGAGCCAGTGTCAAACTGTTCTGACCTAAAAATGCAACTTGCCTGGGAATGATTTCGTGTTTTGGGGTTTCGCTGATGTTTTACAGCCCTGAGTGTCCAATGTCAGTTCAGATCCAGCTCCTTACGGAGTGGTTTCTGCCTCCTCCCAGCCCTTGCTGGGCACTTGGAGAAGCCCCAAAGGTGATGCCGGCACACAACGCAGAGATCCGTTCTTCAGTGCAGTCCGAGACACACTGGGATGGGGGAGACATGCCCGGACTCCGCCACACGTGGGGACATGGCATCCAGCAGAGCTTGGGTGCCAAGTTTTTGGCATAGTCCAGTCTTCACTGGAAGCAGATGTTCTGTCTCCACACCTAGGGCAACCTGCCATGGTGGGTGATAAAGCAGAAGAGAGGCCAGGGTATTGTGAATGTGGTCCAGCCTGGTCTCCTACTTTAGATCCACCCCCTCTGCCCCAAACAGCTCTATAGGGTCTCAGTCGTTGGAAAACCAAAGCATGGGGTGATCACGGGCTACCAGTCCCTGTTCCAATTCCTGCCAGGGAGCCACTTGATCCCCAGGACATCCCCAAACCCCCTTGTCTCTCTTCCCTGCTGCTACTCCCAGACATTAAGCAAAGAACTGGATGTCAAGGGTGGGATTTACCTGCTCTAAATTGGGCATCTAGAAAGTGGACACCCAAATCTGAGCTAGTCACTGTAGGTTCTGCTAATAATCGCTGAAGAGAAATAATAATTTATTTATCAGATATAGATAAGTTTCCTCAATGGGATGAATAGCCCTATGTAAGTGCCACATTCTCTCAGTCTTAAATAACCTTGGAATAAATAGCTTAGGCTTAATTACTTGCACCACCCGTTTTTAAGCACCTAAGTAAGGGTAGATGCATTTTCTTTAGAGGGGGAGATTTAGCCTGAAGGTTAAGACACGAAAAGACCTGTCTATGGTATTGGCAACAACAAGTGATCTGGGTGCCTCAGCTTCCATGGGAGATGTAGTCAACGCAGTCAGAGACTAAGGAGCTATTCCACTGTCCTGCAAGAGATACCCCAATCAACAGTCCGTCTTTGGTCTCAATATTCATCACTGGTTTTGGCTAGGAGTTGGTTTCACTTCCCTAAACGTTGCCTAGGATAAGATTAGACTGCTATGTGCTGTACTTCGCCTGTTTTCCAGCTGCTGCTCCAGAGAGTGCAGGTCTTCCATAAATGTTACATGGAATATTTACCAAGACCTACATCATTGTTTCCTTTACATTTAAGTTTAGTAGCCTAAACTAAGCTATAATCATATAGCATGATTATATACTCTTTCAGCCCAGAGCCTCCTTGTTATTCCTTTCTGCTCAATTCTTTTTCCTCCTGGAGCCGCAACCTTTTCATATTCCTATAGGCACTGCCCAGACAACTAAGTTGTAGTAACATTGTAGTGAGGCTAACTTCAGGTGTGTTTGCATCATTTTCTTTAATATATTCTCATCTGCTTGCCTTCAAAAGTCTTTCCCTGTTGGATTGTTACCCGAGCGCTGCTAATGCTGCTTGTTGCCTGCATTTGCTCTGTTCCTAACATCTTCCTTCATCTCAAGGTGACTCGTCTGAAGCCTGATATCTTTTGCAGAAGTCTTCTTTACTGCTTCCAGTCTTCTGGTGTCTTTTGTTGACTGCAACTGCTTTTAATAGATAAAGCAGTGCTGTTAGTCTTCATACCAAATGTAACCTCTTCACCCATCTGTCCATCTTGCACTTCTGGACCACACTGGTGGCCAAGGGCACAAGTTCACCCTTGATGGAAGTAGGATTTTATTTTTTCCCCCCCTCAGGGCTGCATACGAATCACCTTGTCCCAGTTTCATCTCTGCTGCATTTTGCCTCCTCACATCTTTTCCTTTTGTCCCCAATCCAATCATTCTGTTATCTTGACATTTATTGCCAAGCACAAATCAGCAGTTCCAATTTCCTGAAGCTACTAAGAATTACTTTCATTAAGATGTTTTTTCCCCCCACACTGTCATCTCCAAAAGCTAAGAGGACCAAATGTGGGCCAGTGTTGCATCTTTCAACCTACCTAAGAGTTTGGACACCTTGTCTGGTCAGCACGTGTAGTAATGCAAACTTAGACATCTGCTACCGAGTCCCAGTGCACGCACACAGGCAGTTGCCATAGATCAGCTTATATGTGATAATTTGCTAAGCTGTGGTAGCTTGACCATTACACTACAGTAATTTCACTGCATATTTCAGCCCTAGCATTCCATACTCACTCTAAGGATATGAAGAAAAGTTACAGCGATTAAACCAAGGTATCTGCATGAATGGTCAAGACTCTGCAGCAGTCTTGCTTCATGCCTTTTTCCTTTGCACTTCACTTGCACTAAGTATGCAATATATTTTGCTACTTTACTTTAGGTACTGGTTCACATCAATAGCTTTTGTGAAACCAAGGGAGGTGGCAGAGGTCTTCAGCCTTGTTTCTTCCCTCCAATGCAAGCTCAGCCTTGTTTAAGGTTATGCTGTTCCTCATCCACATCTTCCTCCAGAATTGTCCGTAAACTGGTAGCAAGTGCTCCAATCACTAGCGTTCCTGCTACTGATGGTAAGCACATGCTTCTACAGTGACCCAGAGTCCTAGGCTGTCCTCATATTGAGGCACACAATTGCTGTAGCACCCAATACGTCAGCAAATCCCTTACCTTTCTATTTACATCTTCCTCATCTTTTTACTCATCCAACAGCTTGTTCATCATTCCTGCATGACTTAGACTGGAGAACATTTAAACATCAAAATAATGCCTATTACATATTCCATCCTGTGAAGGTTTCTACATAAATTGTGCAGCAGTTAGAGGAGGATCCTGCTATCCATTCTGTTTCGCAAAGAGCTATTGATCTGTGGCATGATCTTGAGGATATTTTTTAATCGCCCATCTCAGCTACTCTACTCTGAACTAGCAATATTACTTCTGTTGAACAAGGATGATGCATCAAGTGCTTTGAGATCCCCAGAGCAAAAAGACTAACATTGGAAGGTTCGGCAGGCAAAAGAGGCAAGGATGTCTAGTCCCACAGCTCTGTGCCTAACACTGTCAATGCAGACTCCAGCTTTGGTTTACTGCATCTAATTACAATTATTCTGCTGCTGCAGAGTCAGTCCTATGCAGAAGTCACACAGAGAAATGAACACATCCCACTCTTGGCTCTTGCTGGAGACAGGCACAGAGGGCAGCATTTGGGACTCAAAACCTGTGTGCGGTGTAGAAAACTGGTACCATCGCTTCCAAGCCGTGGAGGTGAAGGTGGGTTCTTGTTCCCTCACCTTCAGATCCGCAATCTGCATTCTTTTCTACTTTATTTTATTCTGGATTCTTTGACAACACAATGCTTATGATTATTGCTGATTACTTATTAACTGTAAAGTAAAACAATCTGCTGAAGATCTTCAGGTTCTAGTGCATGACATATCCCGTGGCTGGTCGCAAGATGGAACGAGGTACATGACCCACAAGGGGTTGCTCTCCACAGCTGTAGACAGGGAATATACCCACAAGCATGGCTCTCTCTCTTCAGAGGAGACCCTCATGAGAAAACACACTTCTTGGATGTAGAAAAATGCTACAGCCTCTCTCTTGTCTTGGGATTCTTCGTAGCAGACCACCACCACACATGCTGAGTGTTCCACCATAGTCAAGAAAGCATGGAACATTGTGTTGCTCTGTACAACACAGGCCTGCAGGTGCCACAACAAGGCAGATGGAAGGAAGGACCATTGGCAATGTGCAAGGCTTGACTGAGCAGGCAGTGCATGCGTGATGATAACCTCCAGAGCTGCAGCTCCCCTCTCTGCACTGTTGTTAGGTCCTTTGGGGACTTACTCCTAAGACTGTCTAGAGCAATAGCTACCGTCAGCCTTAAACCTCCACCCATCTACGGAACTAACCCTTCACCTCTGCTCCCATCTGCCATAACCCTGGCAGGACTAACACCAACCATGCCCCTGTTTGTCTCCTCTCTCCTTTTCCTTCTTGATGCGCACTTAAGACTTACCCAGATATGAAGAGTTCCAGCAGAAACCCCACAATTTCCTTTTCTCACCAGTTTTCCTCTTTATACCTGGCTCCCTTTCCCAGTTGCCCATCAGAGACAAGTTTGGAAGAAAAGACCCATCCTGTGGAGAGCTGAGCTTCACAAGATGGCAAAATCATGCCAACTACTGCAAATGAAGCATCTTCTGTGGCTCAGATTGAGGCTACCCTAGAGGTTAACTCCAGGATCAGCAGTAAGTAAGAAAAGCTGAATCCAAGGCAGGAAGTAAACTTAGATCTCTGAGGTCAGCGCTTCTAATTAGACAACATTTTCTGAACCTAAAAGGTGCCCTGATCCCTCACCAGGGCTGCTGTCTACTGCAGCTTCTTCAATTTCTTTTCTTTGTTGCTGGATGCTTTGTAAGGAGTAGAAAGAAATCCTACAGTTGAAGAGAGAGATCTTTCAGTGTCAATATCACAGATTCCTACCTCTTGATTGTCCCAGCTGCCTCTACAAGACCACACCACTCTGGCCAGACTTTCTTTCTCCCTTAGTTCACCTGTAGCAATTCTGGTTTTTGAGCACTGGATGCCCGATGGTCAGTCCCTGCACTACGGGAGAAGGGTGGCTGTCACAAATTGCAATGAGGTGTGGCCGGGTGGCGCTGAGCAGCTTGGAAGAGACCGGCTCAGACAACAATCCTATTCACCACAGACGGATTCTGAATAGGATGCCCCTGGGAGACAAAGCACTCCAGACATGGCAGGAAGCATCCTTCATTAGGACAAGACTAAAATCTGGTTTGTATTGCAGAAATAGGCAAGTAATTGGAGAGCAGCTCCAGCTCCAATTCACTCTGTGGTATCCATTACAGCTGTGTTTTAACAGCACTTTCATGGGCTGAGAAGGGAAGGGCACTGCAGGGAATCAGATGTGCCTGTTTAGGATTTTTTTTTTTTTTTTTTTTTTTTTTTAAGGAATGAAGTGTTTTTAGCTTCTGTCAAAAGGCTATTGCCAATTCAGATCAGGTCCTACATTCAGATATAAGGCAATGAAGGTGTTTTGCTAACAACCCTTCTGAATGGTCACATTAATTCTGTGCTTTGCTGCACCACAGCACATCATAACGTGAAGTTCGTTGGAAGTGAAGGGTTGTTAGCCTCTGATTTTCTAAGCCATCAGCCAAGAGAATAAGTGCTGCTTGTTGGTACGTGTGACCCTACCATATCGTCACTGCACTGGGACCACAGGAGTTGGTGTAGACCACCTGTTTCACTAGTAACATTTGTCCTCTTAACACACCTGTGAAAGTGTTCAACCCCATTTCAGAGATGGGGAACTGAGGCACACAAGAACTAAGGACTGGATCTGCAATGAGACTTCGGTACCTTGTTCATCCAACACCTAGCGACTATGGAGGCCATCAGGTCCTTGTCCAATTTCCATCTAAATGGTCACTCCAGAGAAGTTCCTTCTACCAGGTATCTGTAAGGTTATTTGACCCAGGCTCTCCCATAGATGTTGGAGATCTACTCAATAGTCAGCGGAGCTGAGGTTGCAATTCATCTCATCTGAAGTACTAGCCAAAGCACCACTAAACCGCATAAGGAAAGCTCACATTACTGTCTTCACAAGATAAGGCTCTCTTTATTATCATTGCATTTTTTTCACCCGTTTTCTCATTCTCCCCTTGCACTTCACTTCTAGAGCCTTTTCAGGAGCTGGAAATTAGAGTGCTGTTCTTGTTGCATCAGTCACTCCCCTCTTTAGCCAAATCCCCTCTCTTTTTGAAGGTATGCACTAAACATATCACATTATCACATCTTTTCTGACCTTTGATACAGTACAAGCCACAGAATTTAATTCAAAGACCTCCTTGTTAGCCAAAATAACTTAACTGATTAAGAAGTGCTTTCCTGAATGACAACCAGGCTTAACGCAACACCTACAAGACAATTTAAGAGCAGGCTTCTTTAGTCAAAATTGTCATTACTGAGTCAAAAGATAGAAGCAATACTGCTTTAAAAAGGTACTGTTTATGAATGAAGAAAAAAACCCCAGAACTTTCTCAGTTCTTTTTTTATGTTTCATTTTAATGAATTACGAATTCATTTCAAAACTTGTTTAACGGAGAACACCACTAAAAAACCTGACTTCCTCAAAACAAATACAAATTGAAAGAAAAAGTACACTTACAGCTGGGAAAAGTCCACTTAGTTGTAAAAATAAAGATATTTTATCGAACGGAGGCGTTTGGTATCATGTCTCCTACTTCAATTATTTTCCAGATCACAATATACATATATATGTATATATGCATGAAAGTACAAAAGGAACCTGCAAGCTACAACATAAAAAGAAATGAAACAGCACCACCTTGCCAGCAGGCAGTTTTGTGGTTTATTCATGTGAAGGCAAAAATGAGAGAGGCCAGGACCTTCCTCCTGGACTCACAGCACAACCGGATTGTCTCTACATATTCAATGTGTTCTCAAGTAATGCGAAGGTTCTCAGCACATACAGGTTACCTAAAGTCTTCATTGCAAACAGCTGCTTGTTCATTGCTGTTATTTATATATATAAGAAAGCAATAGGATCCCTGGTTTAAGCTTTAATCTCAACTCATTGATGCTCTCTGTGTTGTTTAATCTCCCTACGGTATATTCACCTTTCTGCTGTGAAACTCTCATACTGCTGGAGCTGTGAGAATCAGCGCTCTGGCTACAGAACGGGAGCCTCTAGCCAAGAATGACCCGTTTTGAACCATTTTTCCTTGCGTTTCACAAAATCTGACATCTGTGCTTTCTGACATTAACTTTACAGGGTTAAAGCAACATGATTGAATCCCCAGTACTTAAATGCAACTCGAGTAGCCATCCCAAATTCAGCTTTGCTGTTTTGACAGCTAGAGAATATGCTGCTGCCTGCACATTGTAGTACCCTTCAAGGGTCCATCAACTCCTCATTCCCCAGTGATAGTGGGATTTAAATCAAGTGTCCTTTCTCAGCTTATAGATGAGTTCCATTGTCTGTGCCTGTATCAAATCCACATGGCTTTTCCCTTCAAAATATCTCAAGGCAAAATAGAGAAGCAGCAATGTGTCTCTCTTACCAGTGGGGAAACCGAGGCACGGGGTGCTCATATGACATGAGGCAGACAGTGCAAAGTGTAGATATGAGATTTCCCGATTTTGTTTCATATCTACGGATGATGAAGTCACTGCTGTGAAATTGCTATGAAGTCTAGTGCCATTTGAGATGCCCTACAGTATCTGGCATCAGTACAGGAGCTGGTGCATATGCCACAGCGCAAGACCTGTGCCCTGCTGGGTGGGCAGATGGAGGATACTCCACACCACCTCAGACAAGACTAGATGCCCATATTGAAGAGGTTGAATCCTACCCCCGCTCACATCTTTAAAGCCAAGGAGCTATGAAACAACACCACAGAACTGCAGGTTAGTCAAGTTTTGGAGTCCCGCTCCCCTCTACAGTATTCCCTGTCTAGAAAGGTGGGTTAAGGCAACGGGTGCAGACATTCAGAGCTTGGACACCAGCCCACACAGTGTTACGTGCCTGGAGGAGCTCCAACTCCAACTGGAGACAAGATTCACATCTTTTCTTGTACCAGAGCCAGAGCCAGCCCTGCCTGCAGGGCAGGTGAGCCAGGCTTGGCCAGGGCCATCTCTGCCCAGGAGACAAATCCTCTACCCCTAGAGCAGCTCTAGGGGGGCCAAGGCAGAACAGACAGTTACTGGTCCCTTCCCACACTGCTCCTTCAGGCAGTGGGGTAGCTGTAGGCTGTAGCAGTCACCATGCAGTTAAAGAAGGTGGAAACCAAGTGCAGGCCATGCCCTAGCCCTCCTCTCAGTCCCTATGAAGTCTGAGCAGAGAAAAAGGGACCGATGTGGTCCCACACAAAAGGAAAGGAACGTGCACCAAGAAGGGGAACAGACCCGACATCTTTCAGCACCAAAACGCCAGTCTGAGCTGGGGAAGCAGCTGCCCCATTCCGCTGGCCGGTCTTACAATATAGCATGAAGACAAAAATAGAAAGAAACAACCAAACTCAAAGGTCAGCATCAACTGCTGTCTCACACACAATAACTTCTGTCCTATTTGATCTAGCAGTTCTTCTGCAGTGTTTCTCCAGGGTTCAGGAGAAAGGCAGAACTTACTCTCCAGGCACCCAGAGCATCGTCCTCCTGGAGGTCAGGCTGCTGGGGCCAACCGTGAGATAGCACAAGGGCTGATCCCTGTCCAGTGGGAGCTGCTTTAAGTGTTGGCTCTAGTGTTGGGCCCCTGCCTGAACTACAGCCTTGCCTGTGCCCGGCCACTGGCTCTGCTGACCCTTGAACCTGCCCCATCACTATGGACATGTCTGGTGACCTGGGCTCTCTGCGCACCCTGGCCGCCACCCCGGGCTTGCCCTGCTCCGCTTGTTGGGGTATGGTGGGATGGGGTCTTGCTGGGGACACCCCTGCCCTGCTGTTTGTGCGGCCCCCCTCAGCTCCCCATCTTTACAGAGGAGCTAGCTCCCATTGCACCCCAACGGTTAGCTCTTTTCCTCCTTCCCTTCTCACCTAGCTCTAGCAGAGCAGATACCACTGCAGTGCAACTTGTGGAGAAGTCTTTTCAAAAAAAAGAAAAAAAAAAAAAGCCCTGTCGTACTTTGCAGCTGAGTCTTAAAAATATCTTTTAAAGATAGGAATGCAAAAATTTCCTCCTGAGCCCAGGAGATGGACTCTTTAGAAAAAGCAGGGACTTTAAGGAATAACAGCAAAAAAATTTTGCTTTGTAGTCAGGAAAATTGGCAACACTTCAGATAAATTTCAAAATGGCAAAACTTTAGATACAAGCTCTTTAGTGAAGTCTCTATTCCTCAAAGATTTCCAAATTGTTGGGGGGCCAGTAAACTGAGGTCCACCATCTCCTGTGCTAATGCCTATTCTGACTGTTTTAGGGACCCTTGCAAATCTTAAACCACATTTCTCTTTTTTTTTTCTCCCTCTTTTCCAGGCCACCACAGAACCCCCAAAAAAGAAACCGGACCCTGTCACTTCGGAGACGGTGGTGATCTGGGGGCTGCGCCTCTGGCAGGTGATTGGTATCTTTGCCATCTTTGTCCTGGCAGTCAGTAAGTTGTAATTCTCTGCCTTGCACCAACCACAACACGAACCCAGGCAGGACCTGTTCCTGGAGGACTACAGACCAAATGGCCATGGAGGTCACAGGCTGAGGCTCTTTGGTCTCTGGCATCGCAGGGCTACACGCAGGGGTTTTTGCAGCAGGGAAAGGCAGTCGTGGTCTTTGAAGGAACCACAAATGGGCCACCATGGCTTCATCTTGTAACGTACTGATCAACAGGTCCTAGCTGGTGGCATCCCAGAGAAGAAGAGAGACTATAGGGCTGTGCTAGAGCTGGAAGCGTTTTCAGCTGCATGAGCACATGCAGGCCCAAATGCATGTTGTAGCCATGGTCCTGCCCTGTCACACAACCATACAAACCATATGTGACCCCTTGTGGTGCTGTCCCACATGCTGAGATAAGAAGCCTCAAGAGATCTGCAGTCACAGCCAGATCTGGTGTTAAGGTCCCTAACTCCAGTTCTGGGTCCCAAGACTCCCACTTCATTTTAGCGGGGCTTTCAGGACTCAAAAGCCTCCTTTTTTTGGACCCAGGCACTAGGAAGCCACTGGCTCAGACCCGGTGACTGCAGTGGGATGGGATCAGACACTCTCCCAGCACACTTTGAGGATCTATCTGGGTATGGCCAATTCCCCACCTGAGTGTCTTCATCCAGCTTCAGCCCCTTGCAGCTCACGCTCTGGGAAGAGTGTAAGCCAGCTTCACTGTGCATTGCAAACTACTATCATGAGCTTCCTTACAAGAGTATCACTTAGGACACTAGCATAACTCCATCAAAATTCAAAGGAAGGATCTTCTGCTCTCTCCTTGAGCCAACTCTAACCTCATACCAAAAAAAAAGATCAGTTCGATATGAGTCAAACGTGAGAAATCCATTTCTTTCCCATCTTCTTGTTACTCTCTAGACTTGTGCAATGTGTATAACTAATTCATTTCTTCCAGCAAATGAAGTTATACTGACTCATCTACAATTCCCTTGAACTTCCTCCTTTTCCTGTTAGGGACAGGTGAGCAGAGGGACAGCCTGTCCCCAGCCCCTGAAGGTAAATCCCATCAACTCAAGAGATCCCCTCAAATCCTTACCCTCTCCAGGAACAACATCCAGCCATATGGACTTAGACACATCTAAATCTTCTATGCATTTTTTACCGTTCTCTTCTCATTCTGGCTTGTGGCCCTAATTGCTTGTTAAAATTAATTTTATAAGTGGAGCAGTGAAGCATTTTAAAGTGACTAAATGAAGGCTTTGAGTGCCCCTAGCTTTCTGCATCACTTCTGCTCTCATTACTCATAGGTGATAAGCACTCTCCAAAACAGAGTGGCCACATGCAAGCTCCTGGCCAGGAACAGCCACAGGCAGCGCCAACCCAGACCTACAAGCAACCGTTGTTTAGGAGAACGTGGGTTTGCTGGGCCAGCTCTAAAAACATAGTATTGCAGACAACTGATTTCTAGTGGTCCCTGTTAATTTTCAATTTGCTGCTAAACCTGCACCTAGATGTAGCCCTGATGTAATCAAAGAGCACAGCAGTCTGTGTGTTGTTGTCTCTGCTGATATTGGGGGAATCAAGTCACTTCTTGTTGCCACAGCCTCCTCTTTGGCTGCTGTGGGTACCCTGTATCAGTCCTTCCCTGATAGCCTTCCTGTCATGTTCCCATGCTCTGGTTAAACCAGACATTCACATTTTCAAAGCATTTTCCTCTGTTTTCTTTTCCTCTCATTGCCCTTTCTGGGCAAACGCTGCACCCTACGCCCAAAGTCTCAGGGATAACTATTCCTGCTGCTTGCCTGCTCTCCATCAAAGAAGCTTATGCTAATTCATCACATGCCACAACACCCTTTGCAAACAATCACAAGAAACTCCACAGAGCAAAGCAAACATGGCCAAGTATTTAACCCTAGTGACTCCATACAGCGTGTGAAATAGCCATCAAAATGAACAGCGGGAGCTTTAGAATGCAAGTAGACTGGTGAAGGGGTTTATTTAGCTGTTTTTTCTTGGGTTGGGGGCATCGAATTGTAAAGAAATTTTTGCCCAGTAGGTCTGATTGTTTTGTTGTTTGTTAAAAATTGGCTCTGGCAATTCCAGATTATTTAGGGTTAGAAGCACAGAAAGTCTCCCATGCTGGCCAATCAACACATCAGATGGTGCACTGCTTGCAGAAAAGAAACTAAGGTTTTTCTGCTTACCTAAAAATATCAATAGCAAGAAGCAAACACCCATGAAAGTTTACTCATCTAGTGACAGCCCAGAAATGAAATGTATTATAGAAAACAACATACAAAGGAAGTTACTGGCTAGGTATTGAAAGTGCTGAAAGCAGTGAATGATGAGAAACTAAAATACTTTTAAGGATCTGTGTTTAGACAAGCAAACAAATAGGTTATGTGCAATTCAATAAAGTAACATCTGCTCTAAGGTTCGAGTTCCCACTAACACACACAGGTGGTTCAACAAAATCAGACTGTTATGTGAGCCTGCTACAGACATATTACTGGAGAGGTAGGAAAGTATTTGCTAGGACATTGCAGGGTTTTGGCTTGCTGAGTCTCAGAGTGATAAATAGACTCCGTGCATCACTACGTGGAATGGAGTCAGTTTAGGGCTTTACTGCTCTGCTACAGCCTTTTTGTTTGAAGAAGCTTTCTTTCAATGAGTAGAGGGGATTTGAAAGCAACCACAGCAGCTCAGTCAGCTTTATGAAAGCAACAAGTGGTCGGTGAAGACAGCAACTATTAACCAAGTCTGTGATCCAAGTCAAAACAAGGCAGGTTCAAACTTAATGACATTAGAATAACTGAATCATACAGCCAGTTCTCACCAATTTCTCATGTCTTGCTCCAGCAGCAGCATCATCCTCCTCCTCCAGTTTGCGATCCCCAAAGCACTGATGGTTCCCCAGCTTTACCCAGCAAAGCTTTAACTCTCAGGAGCAGCAGGTTTTTCTGTGAGCAAGCTCTCGGAGGCTGCCTTGGTATCAGTCCCGAAAACTAGGCAATGTTCTACTTTTCTAATGGGACAAGAGCTGGAGAAGAGCTTTAGTACAGCTGTCTTTTCCTGGTTCCAGGAGCACCTTCCCAGTCAGACCAAGAGGGTAGCGCAACCCTCTAACAGCACTACCCCTCTGCACTAGGAGACAGAAGAGCATCCTTTGCAGGACTTCTCAGGGCCTGCACATGATCCCATTAGCTTACCATCTCACCTTGTTATCAAGGCTTTAAGGGTGTGTCTACTTTGTCATGTGAATTCAGGTGAGGACTAAATAAGGATGAGGAGAGGAATTGAGATACTTTTAAAGTTAATGCCCCTAGCTACCTCACGGTGAGTGATTGTGAAGCACTTGATTTGATTTCCTTGCAGCTGAAATGGAAATAAAAAATAGTTGCCCCAGAAAGGTATGGTCCCAGATAACCATGATAATTGCTAAGGGCAGCTACAGGACCAAACTAGAGCTACTCCAGCATACCTCCACCCCTGAAATGCACCAAGCGTGGATGGCAGATCCTCCATGGTCTTCCACCCCACAAACCTGCTCCTGCTGGATGACAGAACTTGCAAATATAGATATGATCTAGGTGTGTTTTCCAACTCCTGCTCTTAGAAACTTCCACAAGATGGCATCATCACATAATAAAAGGCAGGAAAAATAGCCAAATCCAAAACTCTTACATTTCCTTATTTAATGAAAAAAAAAGAGATTAAAAAACCCCACAGAAAGGCATCTTATATATCAACACACACCACTGAAATGGGCAAAAAGTCTCTAGGGAGATCTTCTAACTCATATAAAGGTTTTGGGGTAGGTTACAAACCAAACATGATGTCTCCTAGCTCTACCCAGCAGAGACCAGAAGAGAAGAAATGTTTGCACACCCGTTAGCAGAAGGCTTTTCTGTCTCTCCTGCAGCAACTGATAGCTAGCTTTCTCATATACCATAGGAAAGCATCTCTCTGTTGGACCCATTCACCTCCATCTTTTCCTTTGTTTCTGCTCTGTGATAAGATACATCACGAGAGGAAGAAAAAACTTTGGGAATAAAGTGGCCCACAGTAGAAAATATAACTTTCTAGTACATGCAGAGCATCATTCAGGTGATGCTGGAGGTATAACTCTCGTGGGTGTGCTCAATCATTACAGAATTCTTATTCATCTACTAAAATATCAGGAATATCAAGTCTTCTTGCTACAACTGGAGAAGGCACATGAGAGCTCATTTTTAAAGCAAGCACAACCTCTGCATGGAAAAATCTGGAAAGAAAGGGAGGAAAAGGAAAGTTTCTCCAGTACCACACAGAGTAGGTCAACTCACTGTTGCTCCTCTGCCCCCAAGATTTCAGCTCAGTCGTTTTGTCCTTGGTTAAAGGAAAACTTCCTTTTGGGGTATTTGAATCAAGTAGAGCAAGTGTCCTGACCTCGTGCCTTGAAATCCTTATCAGGGCTGCCTCTCAGCACCCGGCATAATTCAGCCACTCTGGATTGCTTCTCTGAATGCTCGTTGATAAGAAAAGAGTCGCCTTGCAGGCAGGAGCAAAGGCAGTGGTTGCATCTGTCTCTTTCTTGGAGAGACTTTGATGAGACAACAACGGACAACTAAAATGAGATTAGCTGTCAAGAGGATTTGATTCACTCAGGAGCACTGCTATCTGGTTTCTTGCTCTGGCTTTTTCTTTTATTTTTTTTTTTTTCCCTGTGAAAGCTATAAATGGAGAACTGAGGCCCAACACTATCACCCTGACAGGATGGGATTGAGTCATAACCTTGGGATCTTGCACAGCCTGTTTCATCCACAAAGACTGAGGAATTTGCACCAAAAGTACTGTCGGATGGTCCTGATCCATCCCTGGGAGAGCCAGCAACTGGCCCAAGGCTTGCCCAGTGTGCTCTCCATTGACTCACCCTCTTCTTTGGCATCACAACCACCAACAACATTTTTAAGCAGCCCTGTGGGCTGTTTATTTTCCTCTTTGTATGTTACTTTGGTTTCAAGGTCTGCTGGTTTCCTTGTTTACATACACCCCCGGGTCTGTTGACAGCAGCCCACCAGGGAGGATGCAGGCAGCACCTCTTTGAGTCTGATTCCTGCAGACACAATCCAACAGCTGGGTCTGGATGCAAGGCAAAACGCCTCAACACCCCTGCTGGCATATCCCTCTGGAGTGAGAGGAGGGCATGAAGAGGGTGATGGGAGTAGGGACAGTGCTGTGAAGAGGAAGCAATGTCTCTCAGCTCCTGCCTGGAGTCCTCCTTCTTCTGTATCATGCCAGCTTGATGTAGTGTCAACCAGATGTATTTCAGTTACCACAGGCAGGGAGAGACTGCTTTCCTTATTATCCTGTTTGGAATCTACTCTGTTGAACGGTGAAAGTGAGGGAGAAGGTAGGATGGAACTGTAGCAGGAGGTTCCCACCTGGGGTGGGTTTGCAGCAGAGCTGTTACTGCAACCCACTGCAGTGTTCCAGGCAGGAGCTCATGCCTTGTGCTCAACTCAAACTGAAGACCAAGCTGGCTCTGGATGGTGTCCAGTTATCATGCCAGGAAACCGCTGAGCTGCCTAAGCTGCTGGTGGACTTTAGACCACCTTGTGTTCATGAGTGGTGGACCTTTAATTCATTGGTATTATTCAATGATGGTGTTTTAGTAGCACCAGAACAGCTCTGGGGCCGTGGAAATAGGTTTGCTCACTGCACGTCCTTACACGTCATCCACACCAGGTCTAGTACTACTGGGAAGTAGGGCTTACCTGGATGAGGAGTGACAAAGTAGTGGGCTAAAGCAGAAGCTGACTGCAAAAGTAGGAGGCTCAGTTCTGATCTCTTTTTCCCTATCTTTGGGTCCTTCTGCAAGGCCTGCCAGAGATGCTTTCCCATTCTCACCTATGCCAGTCAAATAGTAACATGTAGCCCCAGCATCAGTAATTTTTCTCCTGACATATAACCACAGACATGAAAGCTTGAAGAAGCAGGGCTGTCATCAGGGGCGATGCTTGGGAGTCACGAATGCAAAGGCTTTGCTTATCTGCCTGTGTAAACTGGGAGTCTTTCCCTTGAACCTGTCAAAGGTTCAAGAGGAGTATAAAATACTGTGAGAGTACAAGGGAGGCTCGCACTGAACAAACGTGTTCCCAGGAATCAAGTATTATTTAATGAGCACCAACAAAGCTGTTAAACATCTTGAATGCAATTAACTGAGTGCAGTTTATTTTGCAGTGTCAGAGGTTTTATTTACCAACTTGCTGCGGGTGTTGAAATATAAATGCCAGGCAAAAGATTTACACTGTTAAATAACCATTACTTTTTGGATGGCAAAACTACCCAGATGTTTCCATTAATGTGCAGAATTTCCAGGGAGGCACAGATGATTTAGGCTGGCTCAGGGATGCTTCACATGGAGCTTTCTGACAGAGGCTTTAACATCTATCTTCAAACACTGCATCGCCAGCAGCCCAGCATACGAGAAACACTCATCAGGGTGCACAGAATAGTATGTGCAGAGGTGGATGCGAGGGGAGGAGCACTGTCCTCTATCACAGAAAACATCACTTGGGACAAGGAATGGCTCTGACACGGAGACAATAAGTTGAGCCCCTCTTTTGCCCTCAGCCCAAGGTCTCACATGGAAACCTCTTATCACACTTGAGACATTTCCTTCTGTTTTAGAGCTGTCCTGCACTTGTGTGCCTACAAAATAGCCCAAGCCCCCAAACTTAGTAGCACCAGCATACGTAGCTCAAGCTGAGCACAAAAAGGGGTGCTTAAGAGAAAGTTAAGTGTCTTTTACAAAGGAAGGACCATTTTTAAGTACTCCAATTAATAACAAGTAAATATTCTTTCTTGTTGATTATTTTGATAACAAATAGCCTATGCTGTTCTTGTTTTGTACTATAATGTTATCTTAAACTTCCATTGTTGTGCATGCCCACACAAACCTGCTCAAAGCTACTACAAAATTTGTTGCCATGATCCCTATCAGCTAAAAAGCATTGGAGATGCCATTGCCTGAGGCTGGCTTCTCTTAAATGTGACAGCTATCAGGTCACATAGAGGGGGCTGTGTCTGGAGTCTGCTAGAGGAAGAACTGGGGTGTTGGACCATGGTGGGGCTCCAAAACAGCTCCTCTGTGTGGGTGTTCCCACCAGCTGGAAGCCTAACCTGCTTCTTCATCCTCCCTCCCACTCAGTGACCACTCATGCTCAAGGCAACGGGGTGATGGAGTGCAGATTTGTGCACAGGTGGACTCTGGCATCAGAGATGGGGACTGTGAGGAGAGGCTGCTTTGCTGTGTGGTACAGAGCACGAGGTACAGGTGTGCTTGAGATCTGCTTGGGACAAGCGAGTATCACTTGTGTATGGCTTTATGGATCTGAAAGTGAAAGTCAGATTTGCAGCCTTCCTGGGCAGACCCACTTGGTTAACTCTTCATGTTCTGATTTATTATTACTATTGTTATTTCAATAGGCGGTCATAATTTTAATTCCCATTTGCCCTTCACATGCAATTTCATGCCTGACCCACCCTGTGCATTTTCTCTACCCGGTGTGGAGAACAGGCACAAACCACCATCTCGCACAAAATCCAACACCAAATAATAGGGATTTTGGAGATTCCCAGGGCAGGGTAAATAACAGCCCATATCCCTGCTTCTCAGCTGGTGTAAATGAATGTAGGTAGCAGCCATATGTTGCTTACAATTAATTATGATTTTAAATCTGTGTGTATCCACAGGACTACGTGAGGTCTGGGGGTAGACAGGTCTGAGCTGCACAGACTAGATCCAAATCTGGGTTTGATCTTCCCCAGTCACAAGATTAGCTGTGGGTGTTGGGATCCTGGGTTTTGACAGAAAAGACAGGCCCAGCTTATTGACTATTTTTTGAATAAATGCCTGACAAGAGGTATTTCTCCTTGTTATGGAACAACTACCCTTAGCTCTTGCCTCACAGAGCTGCAGTGTTGGCTCCTCCTTGTGACAGCTCCTCGCCTTGCAGGGAGGCAACAGAGAGGGTTCAGTCCCAAACCTCTCACCCCCTGGGGTGGTAAATCCCACCCCTGCTCCCAGCCTTTAAAATGGGATGGTGAGGAAAGAAGGTTAGAGAGCTCCACCTTAGCCTCAGGAGGTGTTGCACCAGGCATAAAAGACCCCAGGAAAGAGACAGAAAGCATAAGCAATCAGGGGCTTTTTTTTTTTTAATTAAGGCTTGTGTTAATTAATAGCTCAGAATTCCAACCAAAACCTCTGTTATGGACTTTGTCGCTATGATTCCTCTCACCTATCTAGAGACGCTTTCAGGGTAGGCGCCTAGAGGTGACCAGGTGAGAGAACAAGTGGGAATAATTAATCTGTTTGCTGTAGATGTCCCCCTAAGGATGAGATGACCTGTGCCCTCCAGTGCCCTGACTACCTTGTCTGGATCTACAGGGATGCTCCAGGGAGCTCCCAGTGTCTACCTGCTTCTTTTTGTCCCACACAACATTTCCTAGCTCAGAAATCTAACTTTGCTCAGATCAAAATTTTCTAAGGAAACACTTGTTCTGATGAGAGGTCCAGCCCTAACTCATATTTTTCACTGGTGAGCCCAGAATAAAAACCAACTGCTGTTAAAGCTGTCCTCCTTGCCAGTAGACAGGAGAATAGAAAAAGAAAAAAAAAAAAAGATGCAGAAGGAGCCATGCAGGGAGTTGGCTGAATCAGTTCAAATAAAATGCAGTGAATGACAGCAGAAGCGAGGATCTATGGTTGGGAGAAAAGAATATAGACCTCATCTACAGAATAAACAAATATTCAGTGACTAAATTATAATTAGTAAAATTTAGTAACTATTATCAGAGCAAAGCAATCAGTTAAGCAACACAGTTCAGGGTAATGCTGCAGTAAGGAGTTATTTGAATGTATTAGTGTGGGTTAGTGAAAGGTAGGAAGGTTTTTTGACCTCTGTATGCTGTCCTGGTGAGATGCTTGTGCCTATGTATGAAAACAAATGCTGAAAAAAGAAAGGCTTGCAAAATAAAAAAATAAAATAAAAAAAAAAGCCCCAAAAGTCCTCACCTCTGTTCGACGCCTGGAGAAAGGTCTTCAAACAAAAGCCTCACTGAACGCACTTTGTTTAACTTGTTGGAAAGAAGATCAAAAGGCCACTTGATTGCAGCATTGAAGCACTTCAGAAAGAAGGAAAGAAAAAAAAAAGGTATTAAAGGCCTTTTCAGTCTAGTGGATAGAGGCAAAAGCAGAGTCTGGAAATTAAAACCAGGTCAATTCAAATGAGATTTTGAGAAATAAATGTGGCAGGGAGGGTGATTAAACATTGCCACACTCTCCATCCTTTAACAGCTCTCCCCAGAGTAAGGTGGGATTCAGTCCAACACAAGTTATTTCACTCAGGCAGTAGTTAAACATAATAACCTGTGATGTGCAGAGAGGTCAGATGATGTGATCTAATGGTGTGGACAGACCCTCATTTCCGGACACCAGGAAAATATCACATGTAGAGGTGTAGTTAAGCTTGATGGCTGAGCAAATACTGGAGCCGCCCTGACCCCTTACAGCAGTTCTGTCAGCGTATCCTCAGGGCCTTTTACAAAGGTGGACATATTTAAAAACACATTTTGCTTGAAGTCACATTGGCACAAGTATTGGGACCACAGTCTAGATCTCTTCATTCTTTCGCTCCTATTTTTGCTTTCTGGCAATTAGTACATTAATCCAAGTACTAGATTTCCTTTGAAAAAACAGCCATAGAGTGGGATAAAATACAGGACTGAGAAGGATCTTGAGAGGGCATCTAATTAATCTCCAACCTGGACTTTAGATCTGACATTTTTACCATCTATGTCTCTCTGTTTTCTGCAAGAAAGCAGACCCTGAGTCCCCATTGCTGCGACCTGAGCCCAAGCCTGAGCCACAGCCAGGACGCAGTTCCATGCCCTGTAGGTGGTCGCACAGCCTTTAGAAGGAAAGCCTCCTTCTTCTGGAGCCCAGCTCAGGGACCTCTTCTGAGGCACTAGTATCTCAGCAGTGGCATCTTTAAATGAGGTGGTTCAGGCACCAGCAGCAACATCATCTCAGCACCTGAGCACTCAGAGTGGACCAGTCCTACAGGCAGCCACCCAAGCACTAACTAATTTTCTTAAGAGTTTAGTAGCCCTCACTGACATTGCATTATCACAATTAGCCAGTTATTAACACTGCCATGAGTAGCTTGAACAGCCAAAATATGCTAGCTCATTCCTTAAAGCATCATTGCAGTCATACAGTAAGCAACTCTCCAGGCTTCTCAAAGAGCATTTAAACACAAGTGGTGCAGTTAACTTGCCATTGAATACATCTGCATTGATTGCTTGCATTATTAACAATGGAACGGCTGCCTAATTAACTCAGAGCAGCACAGGCTACTTTGCTAAATGTTAATTAAATGCTTCATTGGCAGGCTGTATTTTTTCAGCTTCAGAGCAAACAAACCTAGTGTGTATTGCAGCCAATATCCATTCAATTTATAAAACTGTTCCGTTCTCAATCATAGCTCTGCTGAAATATTACACCAAGCAGTCCCTGGAGAAGATATTTCTTTTACAACTTTCCCAGCTCCTAGGTGAACCAAGTTGTTTCTTTCCTTCTTCTTTTTGGTTTTTTAAATTTACTGCCCAGCTAAACCAGAAGCAACTGTGTTACTGTTGATGAGCTAAATTCACTTAAGTGAAAATTAGAAAGAGACCGTGAACAGGGTAGTTGGCCACATGGATAATTAGTTTAAGCCAATAGAGCTCCTTTCTCTGTCTTTTGTGTATGCTCTTAGCTTGCTTCAATTACCAAACAAAATATTTTAGTTTAAAGCCAGTGGGAGTAAACACGCAGTCATTATTTAGTCCCAAGCATCTAATAATTTATGGTGGAAATTATGTATTTGACATTTGCTCTGTTACTGTACTTCAGATGATAGTTTTTTGGGACCATTTCTCAGCTCCTCCAACCTGAATAGTATTGGATATGAATATTAGGAAGACATTGCCCCCTGTAAAAATAATGAAAACAAGCTAAAAATCCAGAAAACAACAAGCCTCAGAGTCCTCGTTATTTCCCAACTCAGCGTTTTTTAGTATGTGCTGAGGAATGAAAATATATCACTTACAATACCTCTTTTGTCATCATAGATAGCAAAAAGTTGACTCCTTTAAAATACCTACTTCATAAAGGACCACGAGCTATTTGTTGCCTTCTTGAAAAATTACTTTTCACATGATCAGCCTGGCAGAAGCAATGAAAAATGATTTGTCAGCTTGAATCTTCAGTGTGGAAAGAGAACACCATGTGCAGGATCAGGCCTGACTTTTTAATTTAAAACAGAATTGTTGCTTCAGAATAGGTGGCTGAATTCAACTGTGTATGTCAGGTAGCTGCCAAACAGCAAAGCAATCCACAGCATGTTAATGAGAAAGAAAAGGCTTGTATTTTAATTGTGCCGTTAGTGGAAGATGCTTATTATCACAGTATCACAAGGCCATACATTATTAATACAGAAAAGCTGAGGAAATGGAGAGAATTGCAAATGACTCCACTACATTTTGTCGCACAGGATGTTTCTTCTTCTGCTTTATATAGTTTGATAGCAGAGAAACCATGAATAATGTCACCATTGCAAGCCTTGACGGTGAATATTTTCATGGACCTTCCATGGTGCTAATGGGGCACTGATACATCTTACGGAGATTGCTTTAAGCTCACCGTAGCATCGGACAGGCAATAGTTTACTCAGGCTGCATTTTAGAAGCCTTCTCAAAAATTAAAATGAAAGCTGAAATCCTGGACTGGAAAAGGAGACCCACAGCATGAAAAAAAGAGACTAAATATTGCTTGATAGCAGTGTGATTAAAGCATTCACCTGGGGAAAAGAGAACTGGTGAATGTTGAATATAAAATAGACTTCGAGGCTTGAAGTCAGGTTATCTATCTGCCAGAAGAAAAGCATAATAACAAATTCTCAAGGTAAATCCAAGCTAACTGGTCCCCCAAATACTTCGTCCTACGGACCCAGAATCAAAAGTGATCAAGTTGTCACTATTCCACTGAGTTGCAATTACTATTTCTGCACATATTCATATCCCCAACAAAAACTTTTAGTTTAAGCAACTTTCTTTATACGTATAACCCTCATGGAGCTTTTTAGTGTTGTTTTTTTTTAATGTTGTAATTCTACCCTGAGAACATGGGCCTGTCAGTTAACGTGCTCAGCTGATGCCATGTCACATACTAAGCTTTTGTAGGAGTACTGCTTTGATGTTTAACTCTCATAGAAGAGAGTACAGTCCAATTCTTGATCTGTTATCTTATAGGAATGGATATTTTTAAACAGCAATCCTCATTACCAACCATCCTCACATGATGGCTAAATGTAACTGGCGTCAGACACAGCCGAGTCGGTAGTGATGAAGCAGGTCTGAAGTGACGCCAGAAACTCATGTCCATGGGTCAGGGTTGGGGTCCGTGGGACACATGCCCAGGCATGGGCACAGCTACAACATCCGCTGCAGCGGACCTGCGGCAGGGGCCAGGCGTGAGAGCATCAGCTTAAGAGTTACTCCAAGCAAAAAAAAGGGGAACCTCCACTGAGGCTGCTTCTAACTCCTCCTTTGAAGGCCACCAGCTGCATTACTTCTCATCTGGCCCTGAACCCAGGCAGCCAAACCTCAGAAAGGGTAACGATGGTGAGGATGCTCTCAGAACCCTTACGGGCACATTCAGTTTCCCAGCTTATCTTCAGAACAAAAAAAAATCTGTGCACTTCCAGTGGAAAATAATGTTAACCTTGGCATCAACAAGGGCCCAGGAAACACTACAGGTTACATTGCTTTCTGGTTCACTTGATGGGTAGATGATCAGTGAAGCAAGTATAGTCTCATTGGTTTGAAACAGGGAAAAACTTGAAGTATCTACTAGGTACAACAGAAATGATGCTAAGATAGCTCCAAACTTCTAATATGCAATAAGCATTTCACTCTTAAGTTCCAAAGTATGAGATTCACCTCTTCTAACTGAGGGAACAGTTCACACACCTAAATGCAGATCTCTGACATCATTTGGGAAGCCCTTGGGCACATTGTCCAGCCTCTGGCTCTCAGTCCAGGGGTCACAACTTTTCCACGGTCCTGTGTCAGACTGGTCACTCCAAGCTCTTTTTGTTGTTAATGGAGAGAAAGGCAGCTGCAGAGAGTGGTTTATTTGGCATACCTTAAATTTCTATGTTAAGATGAGATTAATCACCCTGTGGAGATGCTTCTTTCTCTCCACAGGTGACAAAGGGAGCCTGGAGTGACTGTCTGAGACCATAATCTCTAGCTTTGGGACACATAAACCAGAGCAGATGAATTCCACCCACTCTGTCTCCTGTGTCTGACGTGGAGGGAAAAGCAAAGATAACCAATGGGCAATAACTTCCCACTAGCAATGAAATGATCATTCCTGGCATCAGTTTCAGTGTCCTAAAGCTCCTGTACCAAAATCTTATTCACTGGCCTATTCTTTTAAAAAGATAATGGCATTCAGTCCAGTACTTAGCCCCCTGCATGGCTTGAGCCTCACACTAAGCACAGCTTGCAAGGGGGTTGGAGGTAGGAGTAGTACTGTATTATTTCCATGTAAGCCTCTTGCTCCGGTGGCTGGTTATGAAACATTTCACATCCCAAGACAACATAAGTCCCCAGTACCTCAGTGTAACACTTTATCTCCATTAGAAAGTTAAACAGAGAGCCCAGCTCGTGATTGTCATGTAGCAACTACCATTTTTGTCCTTAGTAATTGAAAAGAAGTAGAACTGCAAGAGATAAAACAACCCCTACTCCTTCCTGCAGGGCTAAGCCAACTACTGTGATATTGGCAGGCATTTTGTCCTTGACTTTCAAGGGCATTGACAAATCTCTTTGGGCTTTAATTGAAAGCTGACAGTGTCATGGTTTATCAATCTCCAGGAAATATGGTGCTAATTTTCCTGGCAAATTTTTCTCAAATGTGAATAGGGGATTTTCTGGGTTAGCTGAATTCCAGAGTGCTTTTAGGAAAACAATAGATCTTGATTTAAAAGTGGTTAGAGAGAAAGCACGTACCCCATTCCCCCCAGTAAATTGTTTCCCTGCTTGCTGTCACTGTTAAAAATGCATACTTAAGTCTAGTCTGACCTTGCCTTGAGTCCTTGCCCAGCTACTGAGTATTTATTCGTCTGCTAGCCAGAAAAGGTCTGTGCCATTCATTGGTTGTGACATAGCTGTAGCAGGCTCTGTGGGCAGGTGTACAGCAAAGTCCTGCTGCCCTGAATAGCAGGGCAGACCCAGCTGTGTGCTTTCCAGATGTGGTACGTTACCCACCTGCAGGCTGCCAATGTTGTGCTGCCAATAACACCATATGGGTACCTTGCTTTCCTTTTGTAAGACAAGTAAAAGCTCGATTACCCTCAGCTTGTTGCTGACCCTCATGGAAGAGCAAGGACAAAAGCATCTTGATTGCTTCCCCAATTACAGGTTATTACAATTTCATGGGTTTTTTAGGCAATTCACTTCAGCTTCAGGTGTCTCGTCGTGTTGTGACATTTACATGGCCATGAGTGTGATTCCACTACAACACCTCTGCAGCAAACTGTTTAAGGGGAGTGATATTTTTGGCAGCAAAATTCAGCAAAGGGATAGAGGAGCTGCTACACTTTCCCTGGTAACTTTACACCAACCTCAAAACACTGAGAAAGGTGTTTTACTACTTTCCTTTTCTCTTTTGTTATATGAAGAGGTCATGCAGAGCTTGTTCCTGGTTAACGTGATCCCTCTTTACTTCGGAGAGGCTGGACGGGTACAGGACAAACTTTTAGGGAGTAAAATTTACATCAGCAAATGGTCTGTGTGATGTGTTGCGAAGCCTGTCTGAAAAATGGTTTTACTCCGGGTGAATGAGAAATGCTCACACTTGGAACCAAATATATAGATTATTTCTCTCATTTCCTTGGATTAGTCTCAAAGGTCTAATACATTGCTCATGGTGATATAAAGCCAGAGGAGATTACCTGACTTTTGAAGTGTACAGAAAGTTGGATGCTTGCTCCTTTCTCATAGCATTGATGTGGCATGGGGGAGCTCTGGTTAAAATAAGACAGAGCATGTAAAACTGATCATACAACATCCTTCCAAGCACAAGGCTCTGCCTGCCTGCAGAACCCATTTTCATAACGTATATAAATGAGGTTAAGAACTTAGGTAGATTGGAAATTTGACCTTTTGTTTAGAATAGAAGACCCCCGCGAACTATTTTAAAGATGCCCACAAAAAAGCAACTCAAAAGTTCGTAGAGACCATGAGATCTCATGCTTCTTGACATGTGTTTATGACCTATGGGCCAACTAATTTTATGATTACCTGTTTCCGAGTTTCATTGATCTTTCCCCTGAAGTTGCTGCTTTGTTGTTGTCAGAAGTGGTACATGGATGAACCAATGATCTGCTCAAGTCTGGGAATTCCTAGTCTAGGAAACCAACCAATAGTGATTTCATTGCAATTAATTGTCTGAATCATGATTAGATTTGCAGATGGAAGTTATGAAATAATGTATAGGTTTAAGCATGAAGAGAAAATTTTTTTTACCAGGAGTAAAAGCATCAGCTGCATCCTTAACTCATGTAAAGAAGCCTAGCTCATGGAAAGAAGCGTGATGGAATAGTAAGAGCATGATGGGGGGATTTAGGAGATCTGGGTTCAATTCTTGGCTTGTGCTAAATGGATTTGGATGAAAGTCAGTTAAGGCATATACTGAGGTCTTGTTCTGGATCTTTTTTGAAGGGTTTACAGCATTTCCATGTCAAACTCCTCATTGCTTTCTTCAGCTGGAGGTCCACAGCCCCAGCATCTACCTACCACAAAAATGAACGGCTAAGACGTGTTGTCAGGAACCTCTAGCAATACCACACTGTTGAAGGGTGACAGTACATCTTAATTGCTGCTGTCATTTCCAAAGAGATAATGAATTTAAGTTGTTGATGCTCTGATGCTCAGAAACACTGGTGGCATATATAATTTAAGGCGATGTTTTACATTGGTTTTGGTGGGAAGGATATGCTCAGTCCTTTACCACAGCTCAACTGAAGAGTGGTAATTCTTTATTTTCAGGTAACTGAATTGGTTTAGATTGTGTGTCCATATTGCTCAGGCAGGTACTTCCACTGATGTAAATGGCTACATGTTCCCACAGGAAGAAACTCTTCTGAAATTAGTTTTTCTTCCTGCTGTCTCCCCACTGTAAATGGGCCAGCCTGTACTAGACAGAAATCTGCTGACTAAACTGAATAGTCTTGCTTCCCTCTCTTTTTTCCCAGTTATCACGCTCTGCTGTATCTTCAAGTGCCGGATTCCCCGGACAAAGAAAGAGATTGAGGCACGATATGCTCAACGGCAAGCAGCCAAGACATATGCAGACAAACTGGAGACTGTGCCACCGCTCAATGAGCTGACGGAGATCCCTGGAGGTATTTCCCATGCCCACATCTAGAGACCTATCTCTTCTTTTGCGGTTGCTTTCTGTATGCATGAATGCAAAGAGCTAGGTCCTCCCTTAGTGTAAATCAGTGTGGCTCCTTGGGCACAAGCGTTAAGATACTGCCATGACTTGGTAAAGCATGCACTAAACCTGCAGCATTTGTGGCAGCAGGCATGGTCATTTAGATGAAAGGGACAGTTTCTCCATTGGTACAAGTAAGGGTCGTTCCTTTGAAGTTCATGCGCAAAGTTTCCAGAGACTCTGATTCATTTTAAGGGCCAGTTCCTGGGTTGGTGGGAGGGTGTCAGTAGGAAGAAAAAGAGTTGTTGGAGTTTCACATTGCCCATAAATGGCTTGCCCCATTTGGATGGCCAAGAGTATTTCTGTCCCTGATCTCTGCTCCTCTCACTCATCTTTCCTGATTCTGTACCCTAGGCTCTACTGAAACTCTCCTAACTCTCTCTGGTCATGTCCAGTCCAGACCTCTCAACTCCCTGCCTGTGGTGAAAGAAGAAGATGAAATGGCCCTGCAAGGAAATTAGGGGACAGCCTTCCTGTCTGTCTGTCTATGGCTTCTCTTTTCTGATGAGACCCATCATACCTTGGACTCTCTGCTTCTCAGTTCCCTTTCTGCGTTTCGCCTCTGTTTTCTCAATACCTTTTTATGATTTTTTTTTCTCTTTCCTGTGTCCCTGCAAGCCCTGTGGTCTGTAGCCTCATGGAAACTGGGAGTTTCCTTGACTCAAAATGTGATGCTTCAGTCCATGAAACTGGTGAAAGAGGCAGACAACATAATTGTAGAAATTTATTCCCACACCAGCAAAATAGAGAACTAAGTGCTTAACAGTAGGAACTTGCACATACCTCAGTATTTCAGTGGTGTTCAGACATCTGACTATGCCTATACTATAAACTGAGGATGGCCAGACCACCCTCTGGAGCGGAACCCGATTGGCATGAATAAGCCCCTTGTCCACACAGTTAAATTGTCTTACCTTACTTTAAAGTCAAAGGTCAACCAAAAGTCTAGTTAATGCACTCTTACATGTAGGAGCAATCACACGTGGAAGTGCTTAGTATTGTATCCTTCGATTTCCTGTCCAAAAGACCAAATTCTGACTCTGTAAGGACCAGCTATAAGTAATCCCAGAGGGTGTGAAGGCTCATGCCTGTAGATAGCAGAAAGCCAAATTCACTCATTTGCTGCTGCATCCTCTCCCTGCCTAGCTGTTACTTCTGGAAAACCAATAAATTAAGGATGAGAATATCCAGAAGAGCCAGAAAGGGTATTTGGGCAGCAGAATGGCTGCTCCACTCCAGAATGCTAATAAATTTTGATCTCCTGTGAGCAGCCTTTACATCCCACAAACATGTACATGTACTCCATCCAAAGGCTGGCTATTTCGGTGTAGATTTAATCAGACCGTGGTAAATTATTGCAGCATGAACTTATTAATAAATTATCACAAGAAAGCAATTTATGGGAAGTCAGCTGCACCACAAAGACTACCTAAACTTTTATCCAGTTAAATGTGTAAGTTGAATAGTTGACCTTTTGAGAATCCCAGAATTATGGTCCTGGCACAGTGCAGGGTAGGAGGCTGGTGGATAACATATTGCTGAGTAGCTGCTGATGTCTGGTAATGGCTCATGAATACACATGCTCTGAAGCTCCTAGCCCTCTGGGGTCAGATATAAATCTGCCCACATTGCCCTGAAGGAACTGGTACCAAGGTGGGAGTCATCTAACCACAAGTACATTATCCACATCTATGGAGAAGTCTGCGTCAGCACTAGTTGTCTCAACTTTATCCCTTTATCCACAGTGGAAGATAAAAAGGATGTGATTCCTTTCACGGTAGGGGAGATGCTAAAGTGGAAGAGGTAAACTGTGCCTTAAAAATGCCTGTATGTCTCCACTGGGGACCCAAAAGGACTGACTCAGCTGTCAGCGCCTAAAGTGTGAGATGCAAAAGCTATGTGTGATCAAACCCACTGTTTTGCCCTCCTCCTGAGATTAGTGTGCATCCTGTCCTCAAAAAAGTTTCACTACATGATTTAGGCATTACAATGGAAAGTATGCAAACCTTTGGGCTTCACCTCTGTGCTGGTATTTTCATCTGTACAGAGTGCGATGCTCTGCCATGTCGCCCCACTGACATTTGGCAACCCACCTTGATTTATGCAGTCATGAAACATAATGTATGTATTTGTCAACTATTTATACACTTATACTGTGACAACACCTGGCAGACCCAGTCAAGACCAGAGAGATGACTTGAGTGATTTTAATTACTGAGTGGCCATTAAATGCTTTAAAGATTTCTGTAAATGTCAAATGCTATTAATCATGAATATATTACAACACGTAAATACTCTCATTTCTTGGCGTTATTTTACCCCACTTCACATTTACTATGAAGGAATATTCTAACTGCCAAATGGCTCTCCGTGCACTTTTTTGAGTGTCATATATGGCAAGCCCTTTTACTGGACATAAATAAAATGGACTTTAGGGTTCAGTGTGTAAAATGTTATATACAAATTGATTTATTTGTGCTCTTGTCTCCCAGTCTGTGGGAGAAGTACAAGCAGGACTTGGCCTTTGGTGTAGGTGGAGATGTACTGTCTGGGTCCTGGGAGATCTTCAAGTATTCTAGTCTGAGGCTGCTCCAGCTGACATTTTTGGAAGTTCACCTGGTTCCTACCACATTTGTCCAGGAAGCAGAAAATATGGTGGTTTTTTTTTTTTATTCTTCCCTTGCTTTTTTTTATATGAGATGTCAGGATTTCCCCTGTGGTTGTAAGAAAGAGTCTGTATTGTTCTACTCCCCTTTGTCTGTATAAATGAATTGCCAGTTCCCAAGGTCAAAGGATGATATTTTATTTTAGTGTGCATGCTGAAGCAATATTTTAGGTAAACGTAACAATTTCAGGTTTGATTCACACCTGTAATGCATTGCTGCAGTTTGAAAGTGTCACTACAGACACCCATAGCAATGGGAGATTTGGGGCTACTTAAACAGATTGGAGTCCAATGGCTCCAGGTAAGGGTTGAGCCATCTCACCAAAGGCCCNATGGCTCCAGGTAAGGGTTGAGCCATCTCACCAAAGGCCCATACCAAATTACCTCCTAAGCCAGTTCACTGTCATCTTTCCTTAGCCTGTGAAATAATTTGACTTAGCCTAGGTGCCAGCTGAAGAAGGCTAAACAGCGACGAATCATCCTCCGTTTGCTGAGGTCACTCCCAGGTCATTGCTACATCTTGGCTGATTTTAATTATTAAGTTGTGTTACCATGGTTATCTATTTACATTTCTGAGTCCTACACTGGGGCTTTTCAGAGAAGGAGGTCGTGGGAAACTTAACACATTTTCACTTGTTTTTGCAAAACTTTATACTCTGCTGGTCTTGAGCAAAGGAAAAACTTTCCATAAGAAATATATGAAATATAATCTGTATTTAAGTGTCAAGTTGCAGCTTGAGCTGAGAGTTCAGTGCATCAAGCTCTGAGGTCAGAAATACTTTTGCGAAAGTATATTCTCAAGATATTCGTCTAGTAGAAGAAAATTAAGAAAGATGAGGAAAAGCTTTCTGCCACCAAATCCTTTATCAGAATAATTAAAGTCTGCAGAGCCAGTGTGGTACTTATGAGTCTTCTCACCTGAAATGTGGGCACTGAATCCAAGATATTCCTAAGTAAAAATATTTCATAAGTAAAGATATTACAAGCTTCCTGTAACTAATATGGCTTGTGTGTTAAAACATACCAAAACAGAACTTACTATGCCCTAGAGTTATTTGCTATATGCCCATGGTATGTTGCTGCCATTAATTACAGTGGTACAGCTAGGAAGTCAGTCCCATGGTGACTGGATGTGGACAGGACATAAGCTAAGCCCACTTTGTAGTCCTGTGCTAGGCAAGCCATCTTCTGCTTGTCTGTCTCTGAGAGCAAAGATCCCCAGCAAAATCCCTACTGTCCACTCCTAGCTGCAGGAGACATACCCCATACAGGAAAACAAAGAATTAGAAAAGCCAACCAGCCAAAAAAAACCCCCAAAAACCCCAAATCCAAGCCAGGTCTGTACTGAACTGCAAGAGAGATGTTTCTGTTCCTTCTTGTGGAAGGAGACAACTCCATATTGAATGTCATTATTGGGAAATGCTTATGGCCCGTGCTTATAATGTTCATGGATCAGTTCCTACTAACAGGAGCCATTTCCTCCAATAGATCCACAACTCAGCTCTTGAAATTACCAGTTCTGCTTTATCCCATTCGTCTGTCTTCTCGAAACAAAGATATGAAAATCTGGTAGTCAGTGAGGAAAACAGCTGTACAGACAAAGCCTCAGTAGAAGTATTTTCCCTTTGTCCAAGATTCGCCAGGAGGGACCAGGAGTTTTGCCATCCTCCTAGCTAGTGTCAACCCAAGTTAACTGCTTTCCTGTTTTCTTTTTCCATCCTTGCATACAGCTCAGGTTGCAGAAGAAAAGAAAGAAGAAGTTCCCACTGTATCTGGAAAAGTGGGCAAGGCTCAGGGTAAGAAAGATGGATCCAAGGGCTCCAAGAAGAAGGATGGTGGAAAGGACCAGAAAGAAGGATCCAAGAAAGAAGGGAAGGATGGGACCAAAAAGAAAGAAGGAGAAAAGGGAGAAAAGGGGGGAAAGGACACTACTAACAAGAAACAAGGTGGTGGGAAGAAAGGTGAAAAACCAGAGGAAGCAGGAAAATCAGGAGGAAGCACCAAAACTAATGGCAAGGCTGGTGGGAATGCCAAAGCCCCAGCAAAGAAGAAGTGACTGCTGAAGGACAGTGCTGACGGTCTTTCAGGGAGGACACTGTCAAACTGCTGTGGGTAGAGCACCGGGAGCAGCTAGGACATGCTGTCTCCATATACTCAGGCTGTTGAGTGCCACTGGATGTATGGATTTATTACCTTTTGAAGACCAAGTCACTTTTTTTGTCCACCAAAGGAGAACCTGGCCCTTGGCTAAACAGGATCTTGTAAATAAAATGCACTGTGCAGAGCTACATGATAACAACAACTGGAACCAAACTGCAACCTGGAGTGAGAATCAGGACTTTGGATAAGCATGGAAATGCACAGAGATGAAGATCTAAACTAATGGGAGGACATGATTCATGTAAAATTTGTTCTTCTTCAGGACCTTAAGGAGTTTGAGAAATATTTACTAGCACTCATCTCCTCCTAAATAGGATTTGCGTGTGGGTAATTTTAGAGATTAAGTAAATTCTGGATGCTAAAACCCAAAGAATGGAATTTTCTAAGTCATAGCTCGTGGTTTCTGAGAGGTGGCTTGGACACATGGGAGAAAGCTTTCCTTCCTTCTCAGATGCCTCCTTCTCTGGACTGCTGAAGGAAATACAAAGAACCGCATATGTCCCAGAAGATTTATCCACCTTTTTCTCTTTTCTGATGAAAGACATATAAATCGAGCTGTAGCAGGATGTGCACAGAATAAAAAAAGCAGACTGCATCTGTGCTGCTGTAGGCAGTAGCTGTCCTCAGTTCATCAACCCTTCAGGAAAGGCAGCAGATGACAAGAGCCCAGTGGGACGAAGGGGATGTGAAGCTGCTCAGCATGTTGCAGCAGAAACTCTGGCTCTCAGGGGAGCAGGGCTGAATGCATTCATGTCTTTGCTCTCTCCCTGAG
>WAAD01011210.1:112462-127942 GCA_013389945.1 Fregata magnificens | reverse complement strand
CCGTTTTGAAACCAGGGATTTTGCTACACTTTTATGTGGCTGCTATTTCTCTCACCTCCTGGAAAATTTTGAAGAGTAGTTTTATCAGGAGCAGCTTTTCTCCTAGTGTGTTTTGTAAATGGCTCAGCAATTTATGCCTTAAGATTAACAGCCATGGGATATTTAGCTAAAAAGCTAAGTTTGCAAGCTATTGTGATGACTAAAGCTCTACCTATTGTCTCTGCTGGATACACCATCTCTGAGTACACTGGCATGGCTTTGTCTACTCCATGGGGCAAGGAGGGAGTTATGTCCAGTAGTTTATTTGGCTCAGGCCCCATGAGTTAGATTTGTATTAATCCAGCTGCTTTCTATTCACCCTGGGGGTTTGACACAGACAGAGAGCTGATCTATCACTGCAAAGACGTTTCTCCTTTGTCCCACCTTCCCTTTCCCCTCTCTCTTCTCCTACCCAACCCATCTGGGTAGAAAATGAACCCAGCAAAATGAAGAGCATGTTCTGCTGTGTTAATGAGGTCAGTCAGCTCATTCAAGGCCCCAAAAGCACCGTAGCTACTGAAGGGTGGTGTAAGACTTGAGGAGCAAGGGTGGGAAAGATGTTCACAACCACAGAAATATCTGCTAAGAGCATGAACAGTGACAGCTCACTGCCTTCAGGTATGATCTGCCATGCTAGAGGAGTATGGAGAGAAGTCAGGGTCAGAAATTCTGCCCCTATGCGCAGACAAGTGATTGGACCTCTAAATCTCCATCCACTGCAATGATACCCAATGATGAATGTGCATATGTATGTTATAGACATCTATGTTTAAGTCTGAATCTCAGTCCCACCCCTAATTTTTCAAAGGCTGAAGATGAGTGGGGATTGGAGCTTCCAGGCAGGAGCAGAGGACCAGTTTTCAAGTCCCTCCTCAGCCTGAGAGGTCTCAGATGTCCAGGTTTATGGCTCAGGACAACTACTGGGCTGTATGTAAGACCAGGAAAATTACTTTTGTCCACTTTTTCAGCTGGAACAAAAGGGAATACAAGAGTCATACAGCCAGCTGGGGAGGAGGCAACCCTGCAGGAGCACAGGTCTGTAATCCCGTCTATGCGTGTGTGTGTATGTGCATGTGTAACACCTGCTGAGGTATCAGTTCATATTAACACACCTTCACTCAGGGAGCAGCAGAGGCTCCTAGTGCCAGAGTTAATGAAAGCACATTGATTCCAACACACAGAAATATGACGGGTGTCAATCACTGTATTTCAGTCACCTGCTTTCTTCTGTTCTCTCCCTGTTTAATTGATTTCTTTCATAAGCAGTCGCAAAGAAAGGAAAAAAGACTTTTAAAATTGCATTCAGGCCGTACTATTTGCCTGTGTGCACAGATGTCACTCCCTGGGAACTGCACAAGGTTGCATGAGCTCACTGTGTATTTTGGGGGGACTGAGCAGATGCTTACGTCTTATAAACTCCAGTTCACAGGTAAAGCAGCTGTAGGAGGGGATCTGGCTGTGATTTGGGCAGGAAGAACTGCTTCCCTGTCCCGTGGCTGGAAGTATGGCATGGTGCTGTTAATCCTGCTGTTAAAGCTCCTTATGATGTACAGAATGAGGATGCTGACTCAGTCTGTACCTATTTGGTGAGAGGGAAGAGGAGCAGATGTATTCCTGATCCAAAATCTTCAAAGAAGAAAATCTGCCCCTTCACTTTGTGAGTTACTTTGTCACATTAAGCTCACTACCACAGAGTAAAATAGCACTTTCTTTAACCTCCTCCTCCCCAATAGAACCACTGTCTCGCTCACACCAAAAAAAAAAACCCAAAACCCAAAACCAAACCCCCTGTATCTGGGACTGCTGGAGCCTTTGCAATTCATCTTAATTAAATTCTGCCAAGATCAGACAGAAAATACATTAAAACTCTTACATATTGGATCGCACTAGTTCGTGGTCATATCTTACTGAAAAAAAGCTGCTGTGTTAATCAAAACCAAAATGTTTCTCCTCTGAGAAGGACCAGTCCTGGGTCACCTGAGGGGATGCATCAACTTGTTTCTAAGTTGTCAGAGTGACAGTGTATGGGTGGAATGAAGGGAATACATTACTGGGGGTTGCTGACTTTCAGAGAAGCATCCTGCCTAACAAAACTTATCATAATGTCTGAAGTGGGCATGGAGGGACGTAAATTTACAGGCACGGTCCAAAACTGGTGTGTGTTTTCCCCTAGCTCGTATTACAGTGGTTAGGTGGACTCTGAAAGCCAGATCTCGGTGCGTTTAAAATAGCACTGCTGGGGTGGAACACACTGACCAACGGCAGCTTGGGAGCTGCTTTTTACACCACCAGATGGAGAAATTGCATTGGAAAAATTACATCCATAGCTGCTGAAGCTTTGCAAAATGAATCATTAATGACAAGATTGGAGATACGCTGATTTCTCTGAAAACATAAGTGAGACAACAAATCCCAGAGGCCAAAAGCAGGAGTTAAGACCCAAGGCTCAGACATCCGGGTAGTAACGACAGTAGCTCTGCTTTCATTAGATTAGCCTGATGGTGTGTGCACGGCAAGGCTGGTGTGGAGAAAACAAACGGAGATACTACAGAGCCAGGACAAGGAAGGACTTGCATGATCTCCTGCTCGACGTATTCCACAGCTTTCCAATAGAGGGGACCTTGTTCTTTCTCTGTAATATGTGGAGACAGTTTTAAAAATAGTTTGTGCTGTCTTATTTGTGGTGTTAAATCAAGCCTGGAGTTACCAGCCTGGTAACATCTCTTCTTCGGTCCAAAGAAGTTTTTCATGGCATTGGTTTACATACCTGAGCCATCATATCTTCTTCCAGTATTGTTCTTCCACTGGGTAATAGAGATAAGAGTTCAGCTGACAGTAGCTTAATAACCCAAGCACATCATTGATGTAAGAGACCTCAAGAAAATAGTCATTGGCTTTGGTGGATAAAACTTAAGTCAGCCTAGCTAGGTGTCCCAAGGGGTTGTGGTGAGGATCATCACTCGGGATGAGCAGGTCAATAGGAGGAGATGGGAAGCTGAAGTTTTTTAATTTAATTCCTGGTTCGTTTGGGAAAGAAGCCCATGAAAAGCTGTCCACCTTATTTTCCCCCTGCTCCCTTTTCTGGTTTTGCTTTTATTATTAATGAAAAGCAGTGAAAAACTAAGCATGGGTTCTGTGCGGATCTGCCAGGAGATACTACACACAAGGTGCATCTATGGCTAGGAAATTTCATGATACCTTTTAATCACTAAATTGCAGCTTTCTCCAAAGGATGAAATCCTCTGGAGAGCTGCCCCAGAGGCTCTCAAGGAAAAATATGGGCTTTTTTACCCCTCTCTTTGTGTACTTCCTTACACAGTGGGACTCTGGATAATAACTGCTGCTTCTTATTGATTTCATAGTACAGATCTAAATATTAGAAGTATCTTGGATCTACCTTCTGAAAGTGTGCCCAGCTCCCTTTTGAGATGTAACAAGGAAGAAATCTGGATCACCTGTGCTGTCCTGATCACCTGGTTACACCCATGGAGAACAAATAAGGTCTTCACAGAGACTAGAAGATTCCCCCTTCCACCAGGTGATATGTGGAGTCCCAAACCTGAGGTAGAGCTGTTAAAACCATGGGTTTTTCCTTCCAGTGGCCAAAAAATAAAAGGATTGACCCCCACATATTTCCAGACTGGAGATGGAGCTTTTCACCTGTAGGTCGGATTGGTCTTTATGTTACTGACATGGGTGGCCATTTTCAAAGAGATAGGGTTTTGTAGGCTTAAAGAAAGGGTCTTTTCAGAAATAAAGAGCTTCAAAAGTTATCCTTTCCCTCTTTTTCTTTCCTTCTTTTTTTGGGGGGAGGAGGGTGGGGGGAGAAACTGGGGTCCTTTGAGCATGTTCCTGCAAATGCACCAGCCAGATAAACACCTTCATGAAGTATAACTCCAAAACCCCTAAGGTGTCTTAGAGATGCATCAGACAATAACTGTGAGATAACTCTGGCTCTCTACTGTTCCTAATTTCATACGGCATTTTGCATGGCACTCCCCTCATTTCTACACATAGACCCAAAAGACTTTTATGGTCCTAATCTTTTCTGGCTAAACAAAATACATCTTCTTCATTTGCTGAGTCCCTGATGTACTGAGTCCCTCAGTCTGGACTCCTGCAGACTGAGAAGTGTCATGCAGGGTAACTGGGGCACAAAAAGGCAATCTGCTTAATGTCAGAAGCAAAATATGGGACAATAGATGGGACCTGAGCACTGATCTTGTGAAACAGGGCTTTGTGCACATTTCCTTCTTAAGACGCTCCAGGGATTTGATCTAAAATAATAGTGGTGAAGCCTCCCTGAACTTCGCTATCTTCTCTTACTATAAAACTGCCTGTCAAAACAAAGTTATTTGCAGGGAGGTCATAGGACACAATAGAAATTCGCCTATTTAAGACACAATAGAAATGCATGTTCACTTTCAAAATCTGCTGTTGAGAAACTAAAGAGGTGATACAGTGCACTGGAAGAACTCATTTTGCTTTGGGGAGAGTGAAGGGAAAAAGGAAAACAAGACATAAAGACTTTTGTAACTTGCCTTTCCATGGGCTGTTACTCACAGCTCTCTTGAGTCTGTGATTCTAGGGAAGAGAAAGTCTCCTTTTACTGCAAGACTGGGAGAGTCCTCCAGAAAATCTTCAGTCCATACTTGACCTTTCTTTTTGCCTTTCCTGGGCATTTTTGTGCTACCATCCAGGACAAGGGGCTGGGCTGCAGGGACCTTTGGCTAGTCTAATGCTGAAGGGTTACTGGATTTTGGTGGCCTTTGGACAGGTAGCCCATTCTTATGATCCTCTGTAGTGTGTCTTGCTTGCTGCCTGGGGTCTGCAGCCATTTGGGGCCATCACTTCCAAGCACTTTGGTGGTTGGTCCTGCCTTGCTGTCTCTCAAAAACTAAGACCCGTTGTGGTGGTCTCTACCTGACTATTTCCATTATTCAAAGACCTCTTGCCATCCCCTTGCATGTGAAATGTCTGTCTGTGGCTGACCAAATGAGCTCTGGACTGTTTGTTCCTTGGTACAAGGAGGGATGGCTTTGAAACAAAACTCCCTGAAGCAGAAAGCCAGCTCTGTGCTTTGCAGCGAGGGTCTGTCCCTTGCTGTTTGTCCTTCCTAAGTAATGTAGTGCTGCTCTCCCTCCATCCCAGCCTCAAACGGCTCGGCTCTGAAACTCAGTCACATCTTTTTCTTTGCTCAAGAGATAGGAAGTAGCTTATGGGGGGGGTTTCTCCATAGGCAATGCATTCAGAATACCGATTTAATGAGTTTATTTTACAGGCTTTCAAATATTCCCTGGCTCCATGCTATCACACAGTGGTGTATCTTACTGATGCCAATGCTTCCATATGGGGATTATGATTTTTTAAAATTCATTTTAAACATCCCTGGAGACTTTATTAAGACTTCCTGTAAGAGGACAGGGAGTCTAATACAGAAGGAAAGAAACAGGAACTTCGATTTTCACTAGAACAGGGCTTGACTTTATAAATGAAACGCACTCATGCTCTCCCCCACCCTGTCCCCATCCCGTTTCCCCCCTCCCCAGCCCGTAAAACAGACCCTAGGATCAATGCCCCATGTGTATAGAAATAAAGACTAATCGTTTAATTTCTGTGGCTTTCTGTTTGATGAGTCGCTGAGCTGGGAGAAGGACAGAACTGCTGTGTAGGGCACAAGTCCCATCCTGGCTGGAATGTGCTGTCAGGGGCAAGTTGTTGGGGATGGCAGATACATGGATGAGGCAGGGGACACGTTCACTGAGGGTCGCTTGTGTTGCGTGTTTCTGGTTATTAATGAAAGGGCTTAACACACATTTCCCCTTTTCATTTTCTCTCTTAGTCAGAGAGGTGGAAAGCTGGGCTGAGCTGATCCACTGGGTGGTGGCATGTGGTTGGGAAGGAGAGATACCAGGGAGATGCTGTCCATAGCTGCTGGGAAACCCCTCTCCTGGGGAACACAGACTATCAGGCAACAGCAAACACAACCTGAGGAGTACCAGCCCTTCAGCTCCATCCATGAAGCGCTTTCCAGGAGGTGTGTGCTCCATGGGACCATCTTCACCCTGTGCAAGAAACAGGCATGGCTTTGATTGCCCCAGACCTTTTTTGGGGGGTCAAAAATGACTATCATCTCACATGCACGTTTGCAAATATAGCAGGGATTTGTTGCTATCCATTACCACTCTGGAGACGTAAGGTTGAGGGAAAGAGCCCAAAGGAATACTTGTTTAATGCTGTCTCTGTTGTGGTAAACACCAGAGCCTTACAAACTTTCTACTGCCTGCCATCCATACCGGGCCTGGATCGCAAGTTCTCCCATGCCTCCGGATGCACATCCTGAGGTCCTTCTGAAACCCCATCTTCCCTGAGCAGGATCAGTTGCATGATAGATAAGCGAGCTTCGGGCTATGTAGCCTTTGAGCTCCAAGGGGCAGGAAAGGAAGGAACGGGTGCAAGTCAGCATGGACACTGCAGAGATAGAAGCAAGCTGACCTCTTTGCCAGAATGGTCCTTATCAGCCCATGCAGGGTTGTTCTAACAGCCGGCTGTGAGGAAATGAGCTGGATGGGGAGGCTGTGAATGCAGATTCCCAAAGGCAGATGTGGAGTGTAGGAGTACAGCTTGCAAACAAGCTCCCTTCCAGAGACGGTTCCCTGAACCAACAGCACCTGGGCCAGAACTTGCTTTAGGTACAAGCAATTGTCTGGGGCCCTATAATTTGGGGGGCCCGAAAGATGTGAACCGTCCAGGCCTCTGTTCCTAACAGCAGAACAGCAGCTTGTGGTGGCTCTGCTGGATTGTGCACCTGAAAACACTGGAAGGGAGATGTCCACAGCGGATATGGCATGGGGAGAGGGGTAGGACCGTGGTTTCATGGGACTGGGGAGCTGGTGAGTGGCTGATGAGCATGGGACTGAGCCTGGTTTACTGAGGGAGGGTAGGAGAGGGACAGGGAGGCAGAGCTCACGGCCCTGATTTGGTCAGTTTTAGGTGTCATGTGATCAAGGAGGGGAAATAAAGCTTTTTCATTTGGCTAAACAGTTGTATTTGCTTTTCATAGAATCACAGAATCACTCAGGTTGGAAAAGACCTTTAAGATCATTGAGTCCAACCATTAAACTAACACTGCCAAGTCCACCGCTAAACCATGTCCCTAAGCACCACATCTACATGTCTTTTAAATGCCCCCAGGGATGGTGACTCCACCCCTTCCCTGCGCAGCCTGTTCCAATGCCTGACAACCCTTTTGGTGAAGACATTTTTCCTAATATCCAATCTAAACCTCCCCTGGTGCAACTTGAGGCCATTTCCACTTGTCCTATCGCTTGCTACTTGAGAAAAGAGACTGACATCCACCTCGCTACAACCTCCTTTCAGGTAGTTTTAGAGAGCGATAAGGTCTTCCTCATAAGACTTGTTCTCTAGACCCTTCACCAGCTTCCTTGCTCTTCTTTGGACACCCTCTAGCACCTCAATGTCTGTCTTGTAGTGAGGAGCCCAAAACTGAACACAGTTGAGAGTATCATCACCTCTAAATCTTGATTGGGTTCCTAGTTGCCTTAGGCTGGCTCCTTCGTGAGATGTGTGTAGTGGAGAAGGGACATCAAGTGAGACAGAGTTGTGTAGGAGCAGGATAAAAAAGAACCTCCCACAGAGCTGGACAGCAATAGGTAAAAAAGCTAGAAATTTGGAGCTAGACAATAGGGAAAAAGCTAGAAATCCAGAGCTAGAAGGGGCAGAGCTGCAGCTTCGTCTTCAAAAGCAACAGTGTGCACTAGGCCAGACAGCTGGGAAAGGGCAAAGAAGTCAGCTGATCCAAGGAAGGAGATAGTAAACAGCTTGACATATATGCGGAAAAAATTTCTAGGGAAAAAAAAAAAAAACACCAAAAAGAAGACCCAGACATATGGTAATAGTAGAAGCACGGATGCACAGATCCAACAGCTTGACTCTCACAGTCCAACTATTATGTCCATAACATAACGAAGAGCAGTCCAATTTAGGATAGACACTTGTCAACTCTGGGCACAAATCCTGTTCTCATTGCACTCCGAGGATACACCTATGCTGGTAAAGAAATGAGCCAGCACCCGTTCCCTGGCCCAGAAGCCATCTGCCCCACCAGGGCGTACATCCACATAGCTGAAATCTGAAACAGTCTGGTTGCATCCAAATTGCACAGTTGGAAGGATTCCTGGCTTGTGATAATGCCTGAACAATACCCAGGAATTGTTTTGGAAAATGTTAGTTAACCTGGGCCAAAACCATGCTAGAGACTGAGCTAAAAAATTAACAGCATAGGTGGTATTAGAACAATGTTTGGCCCATCTCCTGGTCTTGTTGAGTTACTGGTATAAAGACAGTAAATGCTAACAGTCCCAGCAACTGCTGATGGAAGTTGTAGATGATGGCAAACCCCACGTATCTGGGGTTGTGTCTTCTTTTGTGGGCTCATTAGGTATGTTGTTCCCTGATACTTTGGGACAAAACCTTTGCCTTTTGTACAGTGCTTTGCAAATCCACACAATTTCCTGCAGAGCAATGTAACATCAGTCCTGCCTTAGCTCTGTTAAGGTTCTCCACCACCTATCAGAGATATGCCCACGCTACAAAAGTCTGCCCGCCAAGCACAAATCAACTGCCATGCTTTCCTCTCCTACTTTTCCTTCCTTCAGAGAAGTATCCTGGGCTTAATTGCCAATTTTCACTCATTTGTGTGTCCGAGAGCTGCCCTATGGTGATTTCTGATGCCCATGAGCTTGACCCTCGCAGGCCAGTGATGGCATCATGAGACAAGCAACTGTAAAACAGAACCTCAAGATAAAGAAGAGGATTCAATTTAATTTAAAATTTCCATCCGGATTTTTTTCTAAACAGTTGGAAAAAAAAATCTTCTCAACGGCAATACATTTTGGGTTTTTTGAGGGCAAATGGGAAGTTATTTGAATGGAATGATTTGTCCAAGCCTGGTTGGAAAGAAACCTATTAGGAGATTTTAAGACCTCATGTCCTCTAGTTATTGGAAATAGTGACTCATGAGTTTCCTTGATTGCCACAGAATTGCCATGTACCAGCTTTGGATATTAGAAAAATTGCCCATCTAAGGCTTCTGGAGCTGTTCCTGTATTGAAAATCTTTAGTTGCACTTTCAGAGTATTATTAGCTTTGTTACAGGGAAAGAAAAAGCTGCTGAGACTCTTCTTACTTTGATGTGAAAGAGATGGTGGGGACAGTGGTGCTTGAATAAACTGCTGTGTTTCCCATCCCTGCACACAGGTCTCAGCAGAGTTTTTGGGCGCCAGCCTCAGGCACAATCCCCCAGGCAACAAAGCCGGATAATTGCAGGGCATTCAGTGAAGATATGGGAAGGTGGCCTATATTTTGGTTTTCCAGCATTCAAGGGGCACAGTGCAATGCACAAGGAAGATCTGTAGAAAGAGGACACTCGGAAACTGCTCTGCTGGGATATTTACCGTGCCACTGAGAGGAACCAGGTCCATTGCCTTGGTGCTGCACGGACTGTGCATTTCTAAGGTTTGGTTTTATACCTAACAGTTGGGAGATCGTCAGAATGATGCAGAAGGTGGACCACATTTCACTCGTCTCATTTCTAGAGATATGAAACAGTGGGGCAGGTTATAACCTGTTTCCAAGGAAGATAAATGTGGGCTGCATAACTGAGAGAAAAAGGGGTAAATTTGCCAGAAATCGTAACCAGGGGTCTAGTGAATGGAGGACTTTGGATTGGTGGCGCATCTGAGTTAATACCCACCTATCACAGGTGGCTTTTATATACATTTCCAGGTTAATCTCATTAAAAGGGCTACCTAGCAAAAAAAGATATATAAATCCACCAGATTTTCTGTGAATGTATGTTCTGACATAATTGTGGCACATTTGAAACCTAGATGTTAATTAAAGATGAAACATTAGCTCATGGATTGAATAGAAGCCAAGGCCGAACATGGTGGAACCATGCTGGAATAAAAGGTGGCCTTTTCTCTCCTTGGCGGGGTGATCCCTGACTTAAAAGAAGAGCAATAATCTCTGAGACAACTAACCTGAGCATATTAGCTGGTGCATGAGAGCTCCCGCATTTACCAAAGACGACAGGTTCAACCGCAGGTTACCAGACCAAGCTTTCAGAAGGTGAACTTCAGATTTTCTTCAAGAACCCACTGTCCCCCTGCTCCCTGTAAAAGTCTCAGTGTGACTTCGTTGTCCAATATAAGTTGTAACTGACGTCCTACATTTCCCAAACAGCTTTCTTTTTTTTCAGTTAGGACCCTTGCAAGCATGAAAATTATTTGAGGGACGCATTCCTCATGGAAAATCCTGAAAGGGAAGCAGTTTCCTGTCCACAGAAAGGCGGTAAGTACGAGTATCTGATCTGAGCCTTTCAGACAGCAATCATTCTCCTCTGCAGACTTGAAAAACTCAACCAAGCACAAGAACTGGCAAGAAGAAAGGACATGCGACTTATGTAAGCACTGACCTGCTGTCTGCTGAGATTTTACCCATAAAATAAACTGTAAATTTACAATAGGATTTAGGCCTAATGACTTAGGCATCTAGTGACTTAGACATTGAATGTGAACTTCTGAGTAAAAAAAAGAATGCTTGAAAATTATTCTGTATTCATTTCAGAGTAAAATGTTCATTGTGGGGGGGATCCAAGGACCTTTTTAACTACACACATATAAGAAAGCCACCTAGCCTGTATAATTTGAAAAATACCCACCAGTGGAAATGAGACCTCCAAAACACAGTTCTGGCAAAACAGCCATATCACATCTGATCCAATAATACGGTTTAATTCTTTCGACAACTTCTTAGCTAGTTTGCCAAATCAGATTGTCCCACCGGCCAAAAAAATCTCAGAAGGCTGCCAAACCTTTTCAGACAAATTCCCCAAACTGAATATTTTATCCTGTTATGTACTGGAAAGAGACAAACAGAAAGAAGAGTCCATTTTATTCTACTTACTGAGCATATACGCAACAGTTCAATCTGAGGACTTTCAGAGAAGCATTTCAGTGGCGCAGGAAGCTAAAGGCTAAGAGGGACTAAAGAAGATTTGGAGAAAAGTAAACCCCTATTTTATTTGGTTCTTTTACTTCAGTTCAACTTAAACAAACTTTTCCAAACACTGTTTCAACATTCACACATTTGTGAATAGGAAAGGAGTGGCTGAATGCAACTCCTTTGTTGTAAAAGAGTGGAAAATATGGAAAATGATGGGCAAGGGTTTAATGAATGCTGAAACACAGAAAAAATTACTGTGAATATCTGAGAAGGTTGATATGTCCTACACTCCATTTGGAGTCAGTGGTGAAGGTCAAAGTGGTCCAGACAGAGGTGAGGAAAAGCATCAGAGAAGCAGAAATAATGGTCTGCAAAGAAAAATGAAACAAAGTTTTACTGTAAAGAATGCCAAGGAAAAGCCTGGAAATAGTTTTCAAAAACCTCAAAGATCACTAACTAGATCAAAGAAATATTGTGTCTTCCTAGTCCACTGTGGACAGAACAAGTGAAAATGAACTTAATTACAGAAATAGACGTTGAGGGCAGGTAGTAGAACAGACTCCAAATGATGAGAGTAATGAAGTATGGAAATCTCCCTCATTTTAGGATTTTAAGAACAGGTTAGATGCAAACCATGGTTGGTTTAGGTGGAGCTGTTTCCAGATTGGGGCTGTGACATGGAACTAGGCAATGTCTTGAGTAGAAAGGTGGTGGCTTTGTACACGCAAGATGTGCCAGACTTCCAGTTCAGACTAGACGTCATGAGACTTGTTTAAATCATTTCAAAAAATATGGTTTCGGGGATGCCCTTTTTTCCTAGGACTTTCTGCTTTCAGAGCTTCTTACTGCATATTTCCAGGCCTTTCTCTTCCAATACGAAGAAAATGGAGAAAAATATGATTTCAAAGTTGACTTGAAATCTACCAGTCATCTTCTGTGTGGTGAAAAATAATGTCTTCTTTATGCAAATGATCCATCCTTCCAAAATTTAAGTAGTTTTTAAAAGAGCTGAAGCACAGTTAGAACAAGGTAGTGCAATGGTTAGAGGGTTAGCTCAAATCTTGGGATCAAGACCCTCTTCTGTCACATGCTTCATGTTTGGCCTTAAATAATTAATTTCTCCTCTCTGTGTTGTGACCACTGGCTCTGTAGAGGGGGAGGAAAGAGCTCTGACCTGTTTCATGAGGCTATTTGTGAGGAACAATGCATTACAACTCAGGGATGCAGTCTTGTTGGTAAACAGAGCAGATAAACCCTCTGAAATCTGGTTAAAACTAAAGGGCTGGTAACTGATTCTGGCAGCTGGGAATTTGTTTACACAGTGACTTCAGACAGCTTCCAGGCCAGCTTGGAAGCTGGGGAAAACTCACAGTATAGACAAGACTTCATTGTCCTTTTTTTCCTAAAAATAACTCACATTCTCCAGCTTCCCAGAAGTCATTTTGCCTTTATAGCCATAAATATTGTGTTCTTGATGAATCATTTCCCAACCCTCTTCATCGCCACCTGTTAGAGGCTGGTTTAGGATGCCCCATGTTGCCAAAGCTAAGAGCTCAAAAACCATGAGTCAGAACTCAACACCCCGTGAGCCTGGCCTATAACCAAGAGGTATCTTCAAAAACATAAGCGTAAATCTACTTAGGCACATATATCCTGTGTACCCACTTTTTTTACATCTGTGTTTTGGACTCCCCGTGACATGGGTAAGAGTCCTCCTTCCTGGACCAGCTTTTCCCAGGGTGTCCCCAAGGGAGACTGAAGGAGTCCTCGATCCTTTGAAAGCTCCCAGACAGGCTTCCTCAGAATTGCTGTTCCCTCCATGTCCATACTTCACGCAACCCAGCTGCCTCATCACTCTACCCCCTCAACCATGGTTGCTGCTCAAGCATGGTATCATCCTTGAGGTAGGTGCAGAATATCTGAGGATGTAAGACACTTCAAAGCAGGCTCTTGGCATGGTTGTATTGACAGCAAGTGAGCTCTAGAAGTTGTTCCTGTAGAGTCTTGAAGAGCTGTATTTGAGTGACACGCTTTGCTAAATAAGAAAACCCAAACCCAATCAGCTAGCCAACAAACTCACCCTTACTGTATAGAAACACTTGGAACTTCTAAAAGAATAAACCAAGAACTTCTCCCTCCTTCCAGACTGGTAATACCAAGGCTTTGCTTACATCTATACTAATAAGTTAAAGAATATCAAGGAACTTCCCCAGTGCAAGAATTCTGTCATCCATATAGTTAATTTCTTTTGTCCCTGGCCAACGCCAGTTAGCATCCTTCCAGCAAAAGCCTGGGCCTTATTTGAGGTTTGCACAGGCCAAGGACTGTTCCTAATATGCAGTGCATGAAGATATCCTGTTCCAGGGTGTCACAACCTAAAAGTAGGAGTAGAAGAACTCAGCTGCAGGGTTGTAGGCTGCACTGTGCCAGCTGGCCTCAGGACCCTGACCCATTTTACTTATGGATTCAGATGTATCTATACCCAGAGTCAGGTTCATACAGAAGAATGTGAATGGAGAACATGGAAGTCTCCTGTCTTGGCTCACTCTCCAACTTTCTTTTTCTGTTACAAGTGTCGATACGAACCATGAAACCATTGCAGCACTTCCAAGGGACAAGCCAGATCCAACATTTATAGGCTCAGCATAATTTAGTGGTTCCCATTATCTTAATATATGTGGAAGGTTTTATTTTATTGCTGTCAGACTTTTGTTCTTCCAAATTAATCACTGATATTAGACACACACAACATGGTGATAAACGTTTTATAAATGTCAGAGACATTGTACATGTCAGACACTAAATTCACTATCTTGGAAACGGATATTCTGAAGTCTACTACACAACAGAGTCAGGGAGAAGGAGAGGTTTTTGCATAACCTTGAAATTCAAAGGCAAATGTAAAGCGGCAATACTCTTAACAGAGTTGAATAGGCACTGAATAAATCTCTCACGACCTTTTAGGGAGACACTGCTTATTAAAGCAGCATTGAAGGAAGTTGCCAACTGAACCAGGAAACCTTAGAAGATACCCTTTGCGTGTATGCTGTGTGTACACTGTCTGACTCAAGGATAAAATGCTGACAAAATAAAAATGATGAAATACAGTGTCACTTGTTAGGGAATTTAACCTCATGTGGAGATTGGCATCAAAGTGATTTAAAGCTGCTACCAATTCCAGCCCATTTGCAGTGGTGTCTATTTACCTCTCCTATCTGCTTTTCACTCTTTTTAATCTCCTGTGTTTTCAGAGGTGGAGGGGCTTTTGGTTGTTGTCATTGTTTTTAGGGGGTTTTCTCTTTTTCTCTTTTCCCTTTCAGCAGGATTTTGTAAAAGGCATTTGACATTTCTTCTCTGGGAAAACATACACAGGTTTCTCAGATGTGGGATTTCATACCAAAGCATGCTATGGAGAGAGGCTGATGGGAAAAAAAGGCAAGTAGAAGAGATCAGAGAAGAGGACCAGGAAAGAGCAACTGTGTCATAAGGTACCTTTGAGTCTCCCATATGATCTGCCAACATCATGGGGATGCCTTGAACACCTCAACCTGTCAAACGGCACTACATGCCCAAGTGTAGTGAAATGGAAAGAGCCCTCGGTGATGATTCCTGTTGTCACCCCAGCCCATACTGAAGCACCAACCTAACAGATATTTCAAAGACTATTTCTGACTAGGTGTATAGATAGGTTCTGGAGTCCAAAATACTGAAGGATGTGGCATCTAATTTGTTTTGTGCCCATACCCAACAGCGCAAGGATACCGTTCCTACTCCAAGAACTAGAAATCATTTTCTGAGCATCCATGAGCAAGTCACCTTCCCAGCAAATAGAAAAAATGAAGCTAATTCTCTCTTACATCAACACCATTCCTACAGAACAGGTCAAGGACAAACCAGGATCATAAGTGTGGAAAAGTATGTAGGGATTGAACAGGAAGAAAGAAAATTTACATCTTTGCATGTGGAAGGGAAGAACAAGAATAGCTCTAATCTATGCAACACCTCCTTAATGTCCAACTATTTTCAGCTCTGGGACATTTGAATGTGTCTTTTCCCTTGTTTTTTCCCCAGTCTTGTCTGGTACTTGTGAGCTTTCAGCATCCACAACGCCCTTTGATAAGAAGTTATTACACAGGTTTACTACTCATTATGTCCAGAACCATTGTCTTTTGTTTATTTCAAAACTGATTCCTATGGGCTTCATTTCTTGTCCCCTACTTATTGTAATGGAGAAGGCAGTGAAAATAGATACCTTTTCAAGCTGTTCAGGGTTTTTTAGACCCTTCTCAGTTGTTTCCTTGTCAGACTGACCATTTGGGCAGTGTGAGTTTATATCTGCAGGCTTCAGGGTGGATTGGGTGTCAGCTCGCCTCCTGCCCTGATATGAAGCTGGCATACGTGCACACAGCTGAA
>WAAD01011210.1:94929-110009 GCA_013389945.1 Fregata magnificens | reverse complement strand
ATCAGGAAATCGGCTCGATAAAAATGGTGAAGCTCAAAATTCTCTCCCCCTCTCTGGTTTCGCTCAATGGCTTCCAGATTGCATCCATTTGATTTGCAAAATGAAAGACGTGCTTCCCCCTCCTCTAATTACCAGGGACACAAATTCAGTTTTGGATGAAAACCTTTTGTGTGTGCCTCTTAAGTCCTCCCCAAAAGTTCTGCCATTGGAATTTGGCCAACCATTTTGTTGATGATGCATGAGCTGGAACCGAATGGAGATGATTTTTCCATTAACATCTTTGGCTCTGCACAACCAACAGGAGTAAAATATTAGTTTTGCTTGCTAAAGAATCCACTATGACTCAAAGACATGATGAAACAGATCTTTGGGGAAAGGGGCTTATGTTCCTAGAGAATCACTTTCCTAATTATAACCATACCAGTTCTCAAAGCTGTATACAAAAATCTTATATATCTTATTACAGACAGTCAAGAGTCCAAAGGTTCAGACCTCCAAAAGGCCTTGAAAGACTTGAAGCAAGCAGCTGAGTATTCTGTCAAAAAGGTTGGTGTGGTTTTTTTTTTTTTCCTTCTCTACATAAAATGTTGATCTTGACTAAAATACAGATAAAAAAAATTAAAACCAGTCAGTGTTGGGGCATTGTTTGAATTTTTCTAAGTCCTTGACTCCATTAAGAGAGTGGAAGGACAGAAGACTTTCTCTACTGGAAGACAAAATATATTCTGAGACCATTTTAGCCAGTGAGGACCTAGGTGAGGCTGGAGGTTTAGGGAAATGGAGGCCACCCAGAATGGGAGAATTCTTCTGTAGTTGCTGTCTATCACCTTATGCAAAAAGGCTGCTATATTGGGTGGTGCTTAACAGAGAGGCTACCACCACCTTCTTATTCCTCCTTTGGTGTATTTCTGCCTGGGTTTAAAAGGAATTAAATTAAGACTAAGGTTCTGTATGAAGTTACATTCTGTATGACATTCATATTGCCTGGACATGGAGACCTGCAGTGGAGAAGGTGGTGATACAAGAGGTCCTTTCCTGACCTGGAGGTAGCAGCTTGCCACTTGCTCTTCCTCCACTGCTCATGAAAGCTCAATCCTATCACAGATCCATTGGGTAACTAGGAAAAGATGGAAAAGATGTCTCTACGTGATTATTCTCTTTCAAGGTCCTTTGTGGCAAGCTTGGCTAAAACATGATTTCCTCTCCCAGTGGTGGCATGGGGGCTGGTCTCACGCTATGCCCAAAACCTGGTTTGTGATCACTGCATCTCTGGTTGCATCCCCTTCACTGGCAAGTGAGTCATGCTATTCCAGAAGGATCAGAGTGCAATAGAGTACAGATTGGTGTTTAGCCACTTAGTGTTTCTAAGTGTGTTAGTGGGGTAGAGACACATCCTGATGTTCATATTTGCAGTGTCCAAATGTATGACAACAAATTATCTGAGACATCACTTCTTTCATACGTGACTACAATGATAGAGAAATATGCCCCCCATTCAGACACCACCTCCTTATTTTTCAGTTAAAAAAGGCAAATTGCAGCTGATCAAAATTATTTTCTGAAAGCCATTTGAAAAGGTTTAAGCATCCAGCAATATTTGGCTGAAGAGCAGCAATGACACTTACCCAGTGAGTTTAGCAGAGCTAATCCAAACAATTTGCTTTTATGTGTGTGTGCGTGTGTGCGCGTGCATGCTTTGGCGTCTGGGTCTACGCCAGACTCATTCATCACGCAGTAACTTCACTTAGCAAATAAAAATAAGAATTTGTACCACAGCAACATCTAGGGGCCTCCAACAGGATCTGGGCCCCATGATGCTGTGTTGTATAAAAACTTACTAACTGGCTTCTGCCCTGAGTAACTACAAATCTAAATAGGGTGGCAAAAGTAAAAAACAAATAGGCAGACAGGAAACATCTTCTCTTTCAAGTGCCCATCTGTAGGGATTGGGTCTGCGTTCAGAGATGAGTGGCGGACAGGGCAGAGAAAACCCACCCCTGCTCTCCACCTTGATGGCCTTGCTACGTTGGAAGTGCCCAAATGTTTTTGAAAGACCTGAATTTCAGATACGTGTTGGGCTGCATTAACGTGCAACACATTCAGCACCAGCAGAATTCAAACTTTTCCCCCAAGTGGAGGCTGTCCTCCTTAAAAGCTGTGGCTATGGACCTGAGGCAGTCTTGAGGGTTTACAAAGTGGATGTGTGGCAAGGTTGGTCTTTAAGAGTGGACTCTTATTTGGATTTCATTGACAGTATAAACATAACCAGAGCAACATTTTGGTACTGTCTAACAGCTGGCTTGGCTATAAGAATATCTGCAGTGTTATACCTTTATCAGCAATTGACATTTTTCAAACTATTTCATATTGGACTTTCTGCAAATTCCCTCACTTGGAAACCTGAAAAAGCTCAAGGATAAAAAAAGTGCTATTGCAAGTAATATGGACATTAACGCAACACAGAATCTGGCGGTTGGAAATGCACCTGAGTTGTATCCCAAAATTTTCCATTAACTGTCTGCGCAGTGCAGACACAAGGAAAGTTTACAATGGGATAGGAAAAAAAAAGGTTTATCCAAGCAGCTTATATACAGTTGGTGGATCGGATATTTAGGGCAGGTCATGTTTCAGTCAAAGAGTTTGTGAATTTGCCTTGATTGCCATAGGGAAAAAAAAAAAGAAAGAAAAAAGAAAACCAGCAGTACGGTTCTCTCTGTCTCTGCTAACTGTAGAGGAAACCTCAGACATCACAGTTTAGACAAGATACCTAATTCTTAGATAGCTACAGTAACGTGAAATAACCCAAATTTATTACTCAGTAGTTACCGAGCTTTTTCATGACCTCTGTATTTAGGACATTTAGGACTGAGGACAAGGACAAGAAGTTCTGTAGTCCTAGAGCTTAGATTAAATAAGAAGCTGGCCATGTTTACTCCCACTGTGAATAGGTAAGGTTGTTATAGTTAAATGAGAAAATCTGGGAGTGGGTCATGAGGGTCATGCTTTGTGGTTTAGCTGCTCAATAGTCTGCGTCTGTATCGGTGTGTTAAGCTGGGGAACAAGCTTGCAATCCTGCTCTTCCTGATGGTCTTCTTCATTGGCTCTTATCTGGAGCAAGCCAATGTGTTGACCAAACCCAGATATAGAGGGTGATGGAGATCATCTCATAGCTAAACCTACAAGACATGTGGGCCAAACTGGCTCACTAGCTTGAAACACTTTGAGAATTTCGGGCTGAGCAGTTACTAGTAGTCATACTGAAGTAGCAAGAGCCCAAGACAAGACATATCTAGGGTGGATGATGCCCTAGCTATCTTATACAGAGTTCTCTCACTTTCTTGTGAAACAGTTTCTGCAGTTTATTGTTAGAGATGGGACACCAGAGTCATTTAGACTGTAAGTCTAATGCAGCCCTCTGTGTCCTGTATCCATACTCTCTTCCCATTTTGTATGGGGAATGTGAGCTAGCAGCCCTTGCACTGCAGAAGCTATGGAGTTCCAGAGGAAATCAGGGTAAAGTGTGTGTGCATTTATTTTCAGTAGAGACAGTGACCCAAAGGCAGGTGTACAGCTTGGAACTACTCTCTTCATTCAATCTCTCTTGGGCTTCAAGTCTCTTTTCAGAGCCGCAGCTGAACTGGAAATCTGCTAATGACACCTCTTTGGTTCAGGCTTGCAGACCTGTCTCTGTCATCATCATTCCCAGACCTTAGCTTTATTAGTCATGTACTGCATTTTAATTAGTAAATTCCTTAGTATTTATTTAATGCATTTGCTTCAGTGCCAGCTAACCCCATGGCCACTTGCCCCCCAGGAGTTTCAGAGTCGTGTAGTAGGAAGTTCACTTTACTTACTTTAATGCCCCTTTTTCTGAATTAATACATCTTTTGGAGATATGAACCCTGACAGCACTGTTAATATAAGATTGTGAGCTGAATTATGCTCTGTGTAATGCTACTTACTTCAGTCACATTGCTCTTGAGTTTCTTTTCTCTTATTAAATCAGAACATTTTACAGGGCAAGAGGGTTTTTTTTAAATTTTTTTATTTTTAAACAGACCAAGGCACAGAGGTTAAATGATCTTGGAGTTTGTATTGAGTTCTCTGTAAATCAGCTCAGTGCTCAAGGAGATAATAAATATTAGCAATGACTATAAAAACATTGAGCCAAAGAGAAGACGACAAATATCTCTGTGTTAGAAGACAAAAACATCACATAGCTAAATAGTGCACCCACATCTTGAATGCTTGAATGCTTGTGGCAATTTTGGTTTCCTCCCCTCCACCCAGGAAAAGATCAGAAAAGGTTCAGAGAAGGGTGACAGAGACACTCAAATGGCCACATCAGAAAAGATCCCCCCCTGCGCTTCAGCTTGTTAAATAGTGAAGCAGGTCTGTAAATTCCTGAAGGGTGATGAGGTGGGAGAAAGCGAGGAACCTCTACCAATTAAATAGAGCACCCAATGAATTTTTGAAGTAATGCACTTCAAAAACAAATAAGAGGAAGCCTTTTTCTGCCAAGCTCATATCCTGTAACACATTGTCACAGGAAGCTGTGGAGTCCAAATTTATAGATAGGCTCATAAAATAAAGACAAAACCGTGGAGGATCCGTCTCATGGGATTATTAAATTCAAGGGTCTGGATTCAACTTCCAGCTCAGGAAGCTTCTGAGCTGTGTAGTGTCAGATCCTGGGAGGTTATTCCAGACACAGGATCACTCTCTACATTAAATGTTTCTTCCACTCTTTCCCAATGCATTGCCTTTTAGGACAGGCTGTACAGATTTTTGGCTTGACTGAGCGTAACCACCAATAGGAAATGTAGAAACAGACTTGTTATAACCAACAGTTCTACTTTTGCTGTCTTCAGGGCTCCAGCAATAAAGTAGCTGTTTGTCTGCCAGCCAAAAGATGATAGACCCAATCACTTGGGTCTGAACCTATGATGTTCAGATCGTCCTGCTTTAGTGCCTCCTATTTCTCCTCCAGCTGCCACTGTTATGAGAAGGATCTTCTTCATAGTACAGTTTCAGTTGCTTTTCCATTTGGGGCATAAGGAACTGTATTGTAATGAAATATCTAAGGCAAGATAACAGAACTCTTTCAATGCACAGACATCTCCTTAGGAGTGAGTGCACAAGGCTGATGAGGTTTCTTTGGGGTCTAAGCTCACAACTCACAATAGCAATGAACTCATCTGGGCACTGAGCACCAACAATTGTTCTGTATCTTTTCTGTGAGACAAATTAAATAAATCCCTGAGAAAATGCCTAGGAATTTTTTAAATTTATTCAATTTTTATTATTTTACCTTAAATTGAAACAAAAGTGAAAAAGACTAATTATACCCTTTATCTTGATTTAGATTATTTGTGCTATTCTATGCAACATGTGTTTATGTATTCTAGTATTTTGCACAACCATTTTCAAAGCATGGGAACAGTAGCTCTCCAATCATGGAGAGGCTGTTCACTGTTCAGGAATCTGTGCTACTAGCCAGACTGCAAGAGGTTTAAAAAATTTAAAAGTGAGTCGTTGGGTGTCTTGCTTTGGATATCTGTCCCTTATTCCACAGCCTTCCACTCTGTGTTGTAACCCACCAGGTACTGAATGCTCTCTGAGGAAACAAAGCCCTCCTTTCTGTTGGAATAGGGCACCCTGAATTTCCTTGAACTGCTGCATTTTAAGAACTTGTCCATGGACAATACCCATGGAGAGGCTGACCTCGGATAACTCATTCCTACTCAGTCCTCTGAAGCTGCACATTCAGTTTTGGGAAATGGAAAATGAGCACTGGGAGGTGACATCATAGAAAAAGATAGTCCTATGTTGTGAGCAGACTTTTTTTTTTTTAAATTTGGATAGAGACCTTCCTCTATATCTTGTCATGTGTTGTTTAAATCCAGGCTTGGCTCTTAGGGCTTCCCTGCAGCTATCTGATTTTCCTGGGAATACCTGTGGTAGAGTCTTCATAATTTGAAAACCTGGAGGTCATTCCAAAATTGATCAGACAACAATGAACAGAGACCCTGAGGATTGATACAAGTTGCTAGGCAAAGTGGTCTGACTGAGTTCAAATGAAATGTTCATTTTGGCTTTCTGGCTTCAAAAATGAGAAATTTTCTTAAAAAAAAGAAAAGTATCCCATTATGATTCTACTGATAGCTGACAATCTTCTTCTCTCTCACTCACCTGGCAGCTGCTTAAACTGCTCAAATGCCTTTACGAGCCACGTGAATGTCTGGCAAGTCCACTTTTATTTCAGGAGATTAAAAATATCATCTTTTTGCCTGTTCATTCCTTTTCGTTCTTAAGCCCTCTGTGCAATGAGAATGTTAACACTTTGTGATGCCCTTTTGAACCGGATTCTGCTACAGCTTGACAAGTCAGATGTCTGACACTACATATGAGTTTTATCTTGGCTAGTGGTAGTCATCTAAGTGCCAGAAATCTATCTCTAGGCAAGTCTCTTGAGGCTCCCTCTACAATCAGATTCAGAAAGCTGATCCTTCCTGTGATCAGGTAGGTGTCTAAAAAAAGTAAGATAAATCACCCACTTATTTTCCAACAGAGAAACGCTAATTTAGTGTTTGTGGAATGCTGACCTTATACCTACTCATACAACCCAGTGAGGGAGAGGGTCTGGGCTTATACCAAACATTTGTTCTTCACATTGGAGGGTTATTTTTAATGTACATACTTTCCCCAGTAAGATTTGCAGCATAGTACTTCAAGCAGATCCGGACTGCTAACTGAGACTGCGTGTGAGGCTGTGTGTGTGTAGGGCAGAGATGTCTCAGGCTGCCTCTTCCACCCAGAAAAGACATTGTGTGAGCTGCCTTTATGGATATGTCTAGACAGAGCTGCCAAAGGTGGTGCTGCAGCGCCTGCTAACAGCAGTTGTCTAACCAGCACTGGTGGCAACAAGTGAGCCAAGCCACTGGCCATCGCTCAAGGTCTGCTCTTGAGTGCAAGCTTAAACTCTTCAGAAGCTCTGAGTCCTTCTGCAGACTGGGAGCCTTTCCAACCACCTGCTGATATCGTGCTCCCGTTCCTCCTGTTCTCTGCATTGCACCAAGGCTACTGTGTTAATGCCTAATCCCATCTCTGTTTTACTCTGAGAATACAACCAGAGAGGAACTGCCTTCTCAGAGGTACTTTGTAGCCTTGATCATTTCCCAGGACATATCAAAAATCCATCTGTTTGGCCTACAGAAGACAGATTTTGTAGTAAGGGCTGATATACTTTACTAGACCAGCTGATACAGCTGGAAATAACAAAGGGGCTTCCAGAGTCTCAACCTCTTCTTCAGGCCTGAAATAGAGGCAGCCAACTTCATACTAAGTCAAATTTGTCTTGTTTATATTTTTAAACCATCACAGCTACAAGATAGTATTGTATACACATCCTGATCCAAAGTCCGGAAGGAGCAAGGGAAAGATTGCCATTGGCTTTAGTAGCTTTTAAGTCATCCCAAGGATGCTCTATGCTGAGGTACCAAAATGTGGCTGGAGTTGAACAATGTCTGTTCTAGGGAAGCTAGTGAGATGTATTGATACTTGTTTAACACATGTTCAGAGTTTTCTGTGAGGTCCTCAGACGAAAAATTATATAAAAGCTTAAAGCTGTTTTATTAATGAGCCACTTTATCTCACTTCTGATACTTATCTGTTGCTCGTTCAATAAAAAGAACACCAGTATCTAAAAGGTTTCAAAAAGGCAGTGTGTGTAATTGCTGTTTTGTTCTTTTGACGACATTGAATGAATGGGGCCTGATAGCTGTTAAAACCTTGGGGAGATTATTCTGCCAGGCAAGACTTAGACTTTAAGCTTTTAAGTTTGCTTTTACATGGGAAGCTTTTTCAAATGTATTAAGTGAAATGTCTGCCTTTTTTTTCTGAATGCATCTCTTATCTTTGCTTCCCAGAATAATTCTTTGCAATAAAAACTGGATAGAGAGCCAGAAAATCTGTGAATAATAGCCACATGGCACATCTGTTGGTGTCACTGTGATTCAGGGACACACTCTTGGCCATGGGAAGAGGAAAGCAGGTACAGACCTGAAACCCCAAATGGTCCTCATGTCTCATAATCAGGAGTAGAGAATTTGAGGCTTTTGTGGAAGAAGGCAAGTCCAACAACCACTTTAAGCATCTAAATGTACACAGGTATATCCTGTTTCTGGCGAATTATTATGCACCTCATGTCCTGCTCTGTGCATGTTCATGAGCTCTACAGTCTTGGCTGAACTGACACAGCTAAATGACTATTTCCCATCAAAGTAATGAGATCCAAAAACTAGAGGAGTTCACACTGACTTTCACCTCGGAGACCCTATTCTCTCTGGGAAAGTCCAGAGGGCATGGAGGTCAGATCAAAACACAGGCAGAAGAGGAGGGACTGTCCTCTTGTTCTTTATCAGCTTCCAGGTGAAAGCACTTCCCAGTGTGGGGAATCTTGAAATCTAAGCTTTGTCAAATCCACCTCTTCTCTTAACTAGCAGGAGAGAAAATGTTCTGATCAAGGGGACCCTTTGTCCTTCCTTTTGAATCTTCTGTTAGAAATAGCAATAGATCAATGAGAGAGAGAAATTAGGAAGCGTTTGCAGCTCCACAAAGGTTGATGGGTGATCCCTGCTAGGATATTTTCAGAGATTTTGGGTCTAACAGTTGTCCATGCAAAACATAGGCATAGTTCAAGATCAATTTGTGCTTTTGTCTTTCTAAGTTAGGAGCTGAATACCCACCACAAAACATCCTCCACCAACCATTAGCATAATTATCAGTGTGAGCATACCAGCAGTGCCAATAAAATCAGGCCTAGAGTTTAATATGCAAAACACCATACAAATTGCTGAGAAGTTACTTACAGCGGCAGCCTTGATTTTGTCAATTCTTTGGAGACATTTCAGTTAATACACAAGACACGAGGTGCTTGAAATGAATCTCATAATCTTATTACATACCCATGCACAGCATCTGTTGGATATACGTTACCCTTCAGCTCTAATGCAAAGTGGGTTCATTTAAAAAAGTTATTAAATCATAAAAGACAAGAGCTACCTGGGATGGGCAACACAAAGGAGAATGAGTACATTTTCATTTGCACAAAGAATCAGTAACAACATGGGTGTAATAAGAAAGGGAGCTAGAAAAATTAATAGAGTATATAAATTTAAAGCATAGGAAGGTGATGCATTAGCAACTTTTTGTGCCTGAAAGTAAGCAATAGAAAATGTCTGCCAGGACCAGGTCATCTAGAGAGAAAATGGGTGGTATGGCAATCACAAGCAGTGTTCGCAGCTCAGCAGAGCTGGATTCTCCTGTAGACACAGAGGGTTTTATTCAGTTGCCTAAACATGAGTGGTTTGTAGCCTCTTGGACCAGAAACCAGTGATCAGGAGGGATCCCCCAAGGCAATTCAAATGGATTTAGATGCATTCAAATAAGCAATCAGATCTTTTCCCAGATCTTCATCAATTCTAATGGCAGATTAATTACTCAAAACACATTTAATCATTTAAATTGTGTGCTAGTTTACATGTTGATTCCCACCCGTAATTTCTCTATGCCACAGAATAAGATCCCATAATCACACATGATCTGTTTGTACATTTTAAGAAATTCTCAGAGACAGTAATATTTTCTTCCAAAGCTGCTAGATATAAACCTCCAGTTAAATAGAAGTTACATCTTAAAATTAATAAAATATATGACTTCAGTGGCACAAGAAATGGTGTATGGTCACCTAAAACTCTGAGGAGCTTGTACTCTTCCCAGTCTGTAACAGGAAACATAATTTTTTCCTCCAGACCTTTGTCTTTTATATTATAAACACTTTTACAGTTTGATTGATTGCACTATGGGCTAAAAAAAGAGATCATGTAGTCTTAAAGAAAAAAAAAAGTAACCTTTTCTTGAAACCTGAGAAAGCTGGAGAGAAAATTAAGCCTTGTTCTTTGGGATATAGAGATGAGATGTTTCCCTCACTAAGAAGAATCACCTTTTGCTCATTTAAAGACAATTATAATGGAAGAAGCTAAAATTGCAGGTAAACTAATTTCAGGTTTTAGAATAAACTTCTTAATCATTGGAGCAGAGAGGAGCCCTAGGCTAAAGACCAAGGAACAATGCAGGATTCCTGGGACTGGAGGTTTCTCAGATCAGTTAACACTAGTAGTGATTTAGCTGACTGCCTCTGGAGGCATGCACCCTTATATTTTCAGAGTTGTATCTCTACACTGAGCAACCCTAATTCCTACTGTCTTTCCCCATAGGTTGTGCTTTCAGATGTGTTAATAATTTTTCCTGTCACTCCATCACTTTTGGCCCCACATCTGGGGCCATACCCAAAGCTGAGCAGGGTTAAAGGACCCTGGAATGGGTCTTGCAGATGCTGCTTGTGCCTAAAGCATGTCTCAGTGCGATGTTGGATTTTGTGGCATCTGTGACACTGCAGATGTATGGGGAGCCTGGGGTCCATTCCCCCCTCTAGACCTTAACCAGCCATTCCCCATCCTGCACTTGTACCGGTGAAAATCCCAGCAGAAATACAGAACTTGGTGTTTCCACACAAAGAGAGGAAAGAATGTGGCAGACAGGGAAGAATTCTGTCCTAAACTGCAATTGCCACCAGCCTAAAATTCTACTCTTCCCTGTAAACACAGCCTCTCTCAAACTCAGATAACATTTCGATCAGTTGCTTGTTTTTCTTGTTACCAAAAGAATCAACTGAGAGCAAATTTCAAAAAAACCTGGCAAAACTTGCAGCCAACACACAGTTCCTTTTCTGACAAATGTCGAAGTTTTTCCTTGTTTCAATGAGTAATCATGGGTGTTGCATTAAAGGCTAAAGCAGCCCAAGTTGTCGTTATAAGTCCGGTTGTGCTCAGTGCATGGAACTATCACGATTACGGATGCACAAATAACGTCCTACACCTTCAGCCTAGGTGCGTTCCATGAACTACCACGGTCGCACCTAAAGAGTTTGGTCGCGTTCAATGAGAACTATCACAGCTAGACTAATGAAAAGTGCAGTTTATTAAAGCAACAGATACACAGGTTCTTTGGATTGCTGGGGATAAATTCACTGTCTGCAAAGCACGTGCAAATACCAAGTCTATGAGTAATACTGCTTGGCTACAAATGCATTAAAAGATGTAAAGCGACTCTAGAGATTGTTAAGTCGCGCGTGGAGGCACTTGGTATGACCAAGTGTTCGAATCTTACCCAAAGGCATCCCAATGCGGGGGAAGAGAGGCTCAGCCCGTCAACTGATCCCAGAAGTCAGAGTGGTACATGATGATGGTATCTTCCCTAACATCCTCTCTCTCTTAAGCTATATTTGTATTATTTTTTACCTTTCAGGTGGAGCTTGAGTGACTCTAGTCATGCATACCTTTGTTATGATTGGTGTAAAACTTTCTCGCTTCGTTTCTAAAGGTATATACTAGAAAAATGCAGAGTGCAAGCTCAGTGAGGGGTGGTCGCACCTTGGAGGCAGGTAGCTTTTGGGGTGGAGGTGTGTTTTGGTATTATAACAATATTATAATGAGCAAAGTTCACCAAAAGGACAGCATTTTGTCAAAACATGACAGACTGTTGGCCCAGCGTAGCAAATATGCAGCTTATCATTGTTCATGGTACCTTCATGTTCCCATTGTTCCATTGTTCCTTCAAGTTTCCTTTGTTCCACGGTACCTTCAAGCTCCCGTTTATCACAGAGCCTGGCCGCGGTGTCTCCACTCCGCTCCACCCTCCGTGCAGTTCCTCTTAGAGTCGGCACACCAAGTTCCCCTGGTGTAGCTAACATCTAAGGTTAGAGGCCTAGGGAACTTCCGTGGAATGGATTCCTTGCATATCAGCCGCACTCCACCCTGGAGGCTTCTTCAATGCTGTAACTTTTTTTAAAATATGAATATAAGTTTAATTTCTAGGTCACCTCCAGCAATTATTCCACAATGGGAAATGGAACCGTAGGTTGGTTTTGCAAAGTTTTGCAGTAATAGCAGGTAGCAGTACAAACCCAGTGGCTGGGTATGAAGTGTGAATGAGAAGCAGCATTCAGCAGCATAGGTGTAATTATCCAAAGAGAAGACTGTTGCCATCATTACAATGACAAAAATAGCAAACTTAAGGAAAAAAAAAAACCAACCACCAAACCTCTGTTTATTTTGTTCGGAGTTATAGATGTATAATTACATTGTGCATCAGGATATTCTTATGGACCTTGAACTTTGACTGTAAAATACCAGTTGCACTGATAAATCACAAATATGTGTACACAGATATTTCAGAGTTTTTCTGTTTGTTTGGGTTTTTTTTTTCATAAGGATTGTAAAGGTTTAATTGGTGTTTAAGAAACTAGTCAAAACCACAGAATCATGAGAACTTGTGGCCACAAATATGAGCTAAAATGGGCTAGGAATCATCTCAGCTGTAGGCATTGCGTCTCAGCCAGTAATTTCATCCTAGGGATGCAGTGTGTGATAGATGGAAGGAACTGTTTGCTAGGATCGGTTCTCTCTAGCTTAAAATGAGGCAAGGAAAGAAGAATTTACTGATGGCATGATTTTGAAAGAATGGGGAAATAACATGCTAAAATACAGAATACTGTTGCTCTCTTGGCTGGAAAAAAAAAGAAAAAAAAGTTAAAAGTTTCCGACCCATCTCCTCTTCTGGAGCTCTACCTTCTTTGCACCAACTAGGCATAGCCGGTAATATTTACTAAGAAATATTCCTTTGTTTTTAACTTCAGCTCTTTATTTTTAAATAAATTTATATGCAACGGGGCTTATTAAATTGAGATTAATTTTGGTTGTTTTGAGTTCCTCCAATCTCTTTCTCTGTTATTTGTAAGAGTTCAGAACTCTACTGTAGCTTTAGAAGACTACCAAGGTTTGGGAGAGGGGATGGGACTGTTTCTGTTTTCTGTTTTTTCTTGATGTGATTGATCTGGTTATCTAAATTCTCTTAATTGCAGTAGCAGCCAGTTAACTGCATGATTTACAGAATATTTATCATTAAATAAAAGAAGAAATAATTGCGACAGACTAGGATTTCTAACCCCCATTCAGTGTTACTCCTTAATACATTTTTATGCATGAGTGCCACAGTGCAGAGCGAAGCAGGAGATTCATCACATAGGGTCATCAGAGGCACTCCAAAGGTAGGATAGATATTCTATTTTCACCCCGAGCAAGGATTTCCTCCAGTGGCATATCTTGGCAGGGATAACTCCCTCGGGCAGAAGAGCGCACAGATGTTGCTACTCTGCGTCTGCCCTATTAAGAGCCAGAACAAATAGCTTTACAGTCTTTCTTTCAAAGCAAATACGCCTCCGAAAGGCTGATTCTCAGGAGGTATAACTGATTGCAGGAGCTTTACATCTTGTTTCATTACAATTCAGGAAGCTGTAATGCTTGGCACCCGCTGAGCATTTATCTATCTCCAGAAGTATAGCCAAGGGTGAACAGAGGTAAACAAAGTTTATCCTCTTCTAATTTGGGCAACTGGCAGTTTACAGCTCCATGTGATGGGCCTGGAATACCAAACAAGTGAGTTTATCCACTTGTTTACTGACTCCCACGCAAGAGTCCTGTGCCAAAAGAGAACAAAGATGTCTTTATCGTTCCTAAAGACAAAGCCTGGCTGACCACCGCATGTCAGATGGAGCAGAAAGCTAAAACAAGCAGGGCAGAAACTGATTGCAGCCTCATTTCCTATGGAAGAGCATGCTTTTATATAACTTTGAGCATTTTCCTCTGTGTGGGTGAATCAGAGTAAGGCAACGACCTCAGAAGACTGGGAGTGGTGGTCAGGTCCACTCCCACCTATCACTGGTAGCTCGAATGGGAAATATGCCCAGACCTGGTTTTGCAGGTGACTTTAAACCATAGTCTGGTACCCAAGAATTCCCTCTAATCTTTTTTCCCTCAGGTTTTGTATTTTGCCTACTGATCAACATCCCCCTGATGTGGCAGGAGGTTTGGAATCAATAGCCTTGCTCTGGATAGTATCAGCTTTCACGTTTTCTGTTGTTCTTGCTGTTATGAGAGACTTCACTGCTTTTAAACATCTTTCAGGTACTGCATTTGTAAGAGGCAGAAGATTTCCTACTTGGCTTCCTGTTATGCTCACACAAAGTGTTTTGATGATTCATTTCTTTTTATGGCTTGAAGGTGGTTAGGAATAATCTGCAATCACAATGATGAAAGCCATGCTAAATGAATTCTGGAGGCAAGAAAAAAGAACGCAGAAGTGACTAGCCGTACACAGATCATTAATGCTGTAACGAGATAGCAAAGCTGATTCCGTGTCATAATTATAAAGGAAACATTTGTAGTTTTTCCATAGAGACTGGGGCATTGCAATTTTGCTAGCGTCAGGCATATGCTGTCGGTATATTTATCACATGAAACCATAGAAAGACCTTATGAAAGCTCACTGAAATTGAGAGGAAAGTTTTCCCCTGACTTTAGTGGAATTTGGATCAGGTACAAAACCCTTGTTAATTAGCCAATCTACAAAAATTTAAAAATTGAATACAAAGTCTCTGTAAAGAAAGAATGCTTAACAAGCTTTGCTAAGGGCTGGTACAGACCATAGACAGCCTGCAGCATTCCCAGTAGCCAGTTCTAGGGTTGAACACATCACTAGCGGTGTTCCCCAGGGCTCAGTTCTGGGGCCAGTTTTGTTCAACGTCTTCATCAATGATCTGGATGAGGGGATCGAGTGCACCTACAGCAAGTTTGCAGATGATACCAAGCTGGGCGGGAGTGTCGATCTGCTCGAGGGAAGGAAGGCCCTGCAGAGGGATCTGGACAGGCTGGATCGATGGGCCGAGGCCAACTGTATGAGGTTCAACAAGGCCAAGTGCCGGGTCCTGCACTTGGGTCACAACAATCCCGTGCAACGCTACAGGCTTGGGGAAGAGTGGCTGGAGAGCTGCCCGGCGGAAAAGGACCTGGGGGTGCTGGTCGACAGCCGGCTGAACATGAGCCGGCAGTGTGCCCAGGTGGCCAGGAAGGCCAACGGCATCCTGGCTTGTATCAGGAATAGTGTGACCAGCAGGAGTAGGG
>WAAD01011210.1:82913-94671 GCA_013389945.1 Fregata magnificens | reverse complement strand
GTTTAGGAGTCATGGTGGTGTTAGTTGATGGTTGGACTTGATGATCTTAGAGGTCTTTTCCAACCTTAATGGTTCTATGATTCTATGATTTGCTCACACAGCAAGGGCTTGAAGAAGCAGCTTCAGAAAAGAGGGCTAGAAGGGACCTCTGGGGCCATGCAGTCTCTTTCTCCGCCTCCAGCTAACACCAATTACACCAACAGTATTCCTGACAGCTGTTTTGCTAACATAGTCATGAAACACCAGACTTTCGCCACCACCTCTCAGAGCTCTGAGCAGGGAATCAGAAGTTTCCAATATTGCCCTAAACAACAGGATTAGGGACCACTGACTTCTAGGTCTTCCTCTGAGGTCTGAAATCAGTCCACAGTGGTTTTGAAAAGACAAGCAATTCAGGCAGACAGACAGCCTGTTAGCCAAAACTTCCTTGTATTTACAACAAGCAGGATGAGGTCATACAGAATAATTGAAGCTCTGAGCACCATGGGAGATGGGTGTCGTTGCTTGATAGTACTGTATAAAACTGTAACAGTAAAAACAAAATCAGCATTGACATCTGATTCATTATCACCCTTTTTGGTGCTGAAGATGACCTCCACAGTACGTGGGAGGCAGCAGGGAAAATTGCTCCTTTGAGGATAGTAGCCCATCCAGTGAGTGAACAACTCACAAATCCCCAAGAAGCATTTGTACAGGTGAACTGAGAAATGGAAAAATTTCACCTGAATATTTGAGAAATCTGTTCAAAGAACCCTAGAGGTAGATTTAATTGAGGACTAATTAGTCTGCTGAGTATAACTTACCAATATTTTCCTCTTGCAGCACCACAATGCAGAAGGCTCAGAGTACCCTGGTACAGGAGGCAGAGATGTCCATCTGCAGCAACCAACTGGCTCCTGGGACAGGTGGTGCTGTGAACTGTAGGAGAGAAGGTGTTCCTCTTAAAGAAGTCTGTACAGTCAACACCAAGCTGGAGTTACTCACGTTTTACTACTGTGCTTCATCTTTAACTGCAAGGGATCTAGACAACCCTCCAGCTTTTACAGCTGATGGAAAGATTCATGGTGAAGCCTTGTTGCCCTCTCCATGGCCCACTTTCTACAGGTGTTAGTCAGTTATCCATGTTCTGGCACAACTGTGCTATGTACTCGAGAAAGGTTAGCAGGATTCACTTGCATGAAGTAAACAACAAGAGACATCTAATCTTTGCTTGACAAAATGAATCTTTAGGTACTGCTTACCAGTTCTGAATGATGCTCTGGAGCTTCCACCTCTCCAGCTTTAGAGAGTCGTTTGTCTTTTCCACAAGCAGATGAGCTTTTTAGTACTGCCTTTGCTTACAAACCTCATGAATAATAATGTGGAGTTAGACAGACTCCCTATGCTCATCAGGCTGCACATGAAGGAGCTGTTACCTGGCCACTTGGGGTTAAGGGCAATGCATGAAAAATCATGCCTCTGATTGAAAATGGCAGGGAAGATTGAAAGGGGGGAAAAAAGAAGCCAGCTGAGGCTCTTAGTTCAGTCCTGAGGGAAGAAAAGCAGATTCCTCACAGCTGTAAGTCTTGTGGTATCAGGGCTTGCCTTATCATCTTTGCTCTTGGGCCTGAGTGATGAAAGGGAAAGTCTCCATTTTCCTCCCATTAATAAAAATATTTGAGAGCCCCTCCTGATGATAAGACAAGCCAGTTAATGAGAACTCTGTGGGCTATGACACCAGAAATCCAGAAATCAAATTGCCCGGATCCTACCCTCTTTTGGAAAGGGAGGCAGGAGGGGACCAATGGGTGGAGGTTCAGGGATGGGAATACTGCAAAAAGGTATGGAGAGAGCACTGTTCACAACTACTGGGCATTTCTTCACGCTTTTCTGGAGATAATCCCACTGATATGGACAATAAGGGCAGATGGGACTACAGCAGGAGACACTGTCTTCAGTCAGCCCTGACAGGACTGGAGCATCTTGACAGCATGTTGTATTGGTGGCACATGGGGTCTCGGCAGTGGCAAAGGTTGGTGACACAGCACCTGAGCTAAAAAAAACTTGCTGGGCTGTAGGTCCATAGCAGCAGATGCATTTCCAATTTCAGGAGCAACACCAGCCCCAGGATGTCTCTTGGGTGAACAGGATTCAATGCAGATACTCCATCATCTCTGGCATGTGATGTGTTTCTGATCCCCAAATGAGATCTTTCTGAAACCTTCAGATCACAGAATCACAGAATCACAGAATGGTTGGGGTTGGAAGGGACCTCTGGAGATCAACTCGTCCAGCCCCCCTGCTTGAGCAGGTTCACCTAGAGCAGGGTGAACAGGACTGTGTCCAGGCAGGTTTTGAATATTTCCAGACAAGGAGACTCCACAACCTCTCTGGGAAGCCTGTTCAGTGCTCTGTCACCTTCACAGGAAAGAAGTTTTTCCTCATGTCCAGGTGGAACTTCCTGTGTTCCAGTTTGTGCCCATTGCCCCTTGTCCTGTCATTGGGCACCACTGAGAAGAGTCTGGCCCCATCCTCTTGACACCCACCCTTCAGATATTTGTAAGCACTGACAAGATCCCCCCTCAGTCTTCTCTTCTCTGGGCTGAACAGACCCAGGTCTCTCAGCCTTTCCTCATAAGAGAGGTGCTCCAGTCCCCTGATCATCTTTGTGGCTCTCCGCTGGACTTGCTCCAGCAGTTCCCTGTCCTTCTTGACCTGGGGAGCCCAGAACTGGACACAGTACTCCAGATGTGGCCTCACCAGGGCCGAGCAGAGGGGCAGGATAACCTCCCTGGACCTGCTGGCCACACTCCTTTTGATGCACGCCAGGGTCCCGTTGGCCTTCTTGGCCACAAGGGCACAGTGCTGGCTCATGGTCAGCTTGCTGTCCAGCAGCACTCCCAGGTCCTTCTCAGCAGAGCTACTTCCCAGCAGGTCAGCCCCCAACCTGTACCGGTGCATGGGGTTGTTCCTCCCCAGGTGCAGGACCTTACACTTGCTCTTGTTGAATTTCATTCGGTTCCCCTCGGCCCAGCTCTCCAGCCTGTCCAGGTCTCGCTGGAAGGCAGCACAGCCTTCTGGTGTATCAGCCACTCCTCCCAGCTTGGTATCATCAGCAAACTTGCTGAGGGTACACTCCATCCCTTCGTCCAGGTCATTGATGAATATATTGAACAGGACCGGACCCAGTACAGACCCCTGGGGAACACCGCTGGTTACGGGCCTCCAACCAGACTCTGCGCTGTTGATCACGACCCTCTGAGCTCTGCCATTCAGCCAGTTCTCAATCCACCTCACTATCCCCTATCTAACCCGCACTTCCTAAGCTTACCTATGAGGATGTTATGGGAGACAGTGTCGAAGGCCTTGCTGAAGTCGAGGTAAACAACATCCACCATCCACCACTTAACCATGGTGTCTCAAGCATATAGTGACAACCAGGCTGCTTCAGTATTCTCTTGTGTGATGCAGCATGTTTTGGAATCCCATCAAACCATTCCTCTCTCTTCTGCTTTGTTTTTTGATGTATTATGTCCTGGCTAGTTCAGAAAGATTACTTCCTGGAGAAATAAGTCCCTGTTTTTTTCTTAAATACGGGAAGAACAGGGGACAAGTGTTCTAAGAGGGAACAAACTTTATCTAGGGTAAAAAACCAGTTTTACAGCAACTTTCTGGCCAAAGCAATCTTCTCTTTTTCCATTTGCAGTAAGGTTTTGTTCTCTTCCAAAGAGATCTGAGTATTTAAAACATAGAAATACCCAGACCGTTCCTTCACTTACCAAAGGTCCTGGCATTAAAACCTCCACAGCAGATGACATTTGTGATTCTTGGTGATTCTTTGTGATTCTTACACTGTTTTTTTCAGGATGATACCATCTCTAGAAACAGTCCTTAAGTAATCTATTTTGGTGCTTACTAACCTTTTAAATTACTTCCCTTTCCTTCTTAGTCTTCAATACCTTGTATCTTCCAGGTCAAGGTGAACAAGCCCATCATCAGCATGCCCCATCGTATGCAAGAAGACAAAGGTCAATAAAAACCCTAATTATTCCATGCAGTCAAGAGTTGGCCAAGCACCTTCAGAGAATGGCTTTGATGCTGAATGGATTTTTGATTTCCAACTTCAGCCAGTTAGCTAGGCCTCTCAAGGAGTGGGATAGCAGACACTATGCTCTGTTTTTGCTCTATCCACAACCGCTTAAGCTATTTTCATCCCTTTTATTTCTTTCCCAGTAAACTCAGACCTGGTGATCTTGGACTCAGCTGTTTGGGTGATCAGTATTCGTTCCTCACTGAAGCGTGGAGGAGACATGGTCTACCTTCCAGGAGAACACCTTCCCGCCATTCCACTCTCTTTACGTTCTTCACAGGTGAAAACTGAGTCACTGAATTCAGCATAAGTCAAAAAACATTGACAGGCAAGATATTTGAGTTATTTACATCTGCCAGTTATTTGGCTATTGCCTATACACTAGCAGTTGATAGACACCATCAAGAAAATACTGCCCCCAGAGAAAATTATCTCCTCTTTACACCCCTTGCAGTTCTGATAATGCTATGCATATATTATGTGGGAAGGAAAGGATCCAATCTGTCCTTTTGCCTACAGGCACGCTGTATTGATCGTACTCACCAGTACATCATTTATTTATTTCAAGTCAGCTCAGCAAGGCCAATCCTGAGAAATGAATTGGATGGGTGGCTTCCAAAAAACAATTAACAGGTGATATTTCTTCTAAGCTGAATTTTAACTCGAGTCTGGACAGGAAAGGTGCATTAAAGAGCGTTGGTAAACATCTTCTTTTTTGAGTTAACTGTAGAAAAGTTCCTCTCCGCAGCTGTTCGGAGCTGCTTGCTCATTAGAAGCTCAGAAGGACAGACAACTGATGCTGGGGTGTCTTGTGGGCTTTCTGCAGTGCACTGGAAGGCCTAAAATTGGAAACCCAAGAACTGAGGTGGCCAAGTTCAAAGGTGCAGAGTCATTCCCTTTAAGATAATGTGTGGGAGAGGCCCCTGACACCTCCATAATGCCAAGGCCTGATCAAGGGACTCTCCACCATTACAAGCCCATGGACTGCAGGCCGAGGAGAGACTCCAGAGGCTGCAGTCCGACCCACAGCCTTAACCAGCCAAGGACCCTTCCCATCATACGGAGAGCAACCAGACTTCCAATGACCAATGTTGAAAGTAAATACTGGAAACAAGGTTTTCGGGGAATCCCACACTGTATCTCAGCTGCCTACTTTGATCGTTGTCATCTTTGTGTGAAGTATTATCTCCCAGCTGTTGCCAGAGACAATATTCAGGCCTCATTGGACCACAGGGGTGATACTCTGTCTTACACTTCCTCCATTTCTTAAACCCCAGATAAATCTCTGTCAAATATGTTATAAATCTGGCATTGGGAGATTGACACTGCACTTGCTGTATCAGATGAAGGCTGCACGGAAAAAACTTGTTTCTTTGCTATGGGGAGCTGGTAGGCATCAGGGGGACCCCACCTACATGTTGGCCCCACCGTGTGTGTCTGTAGCCTCCTTGTGCAGGGAACAGCAGGGCAGGTAGCTGGTTGCCTCTCTGCTGGCTTATCGGCGGTGGTACAGGAAGCCCCAAACACAGTCTGCAGGTGGTGATTCAGGGAACGGGAAGCTATCAGCTATTCAGCAGCTATCAGATGTGCTCATCTTAAGATGCTCGCATTTCTGCATGGGAAGGTGGCAAAAGCTCTCCCTCCCACCACCCCTCCCCAGCTTATATGGTGAGACTGAAAGCAGAGCCAAAGATTATCACATTTTCTACGTTGCCTCATTTTGTTTACTGTTCTGAGCAGCTGCAGCAAAAACCAGCTTGTCCTGAGAACGTAACAGCTTCCAGCATGATTGTTCAAGCAGATTTCAAATGAAGGCCTTTTAATGCTGCTGCTGTACCAAACCCTTTAACTAAAGCCAGCATGTCAACTCCATTAGTTAATAGGAACAGGAGCTTTTTACCCACCTCTTCAGCTGAACACCAGAAAAGCATTTTAACAACACAGTTGTTTCTTAACTTCATGTTCCCATGCATCTTACTGCTTAAGTGATTAAAAGCATTGTCTCATGTGCTAGCTGCACACAGCTGTGGTCTTCCTTGCAATATAATGTCCATTCATCCTCTCCGTTCACCTGGTCAGCTTGACCTTTGCTTGGTCAGTCCAAGTACTTCTCTGGCGTGGGATCAGGAATCAGAGCACAGAGCAGAGCTCAAAGGCAGCTGATGTTCTGTACTTAATACAGTTGAACAATGTTCAGCGCTGTCAGCATCGGTTCTTGACAACATGTTTTCATTTGTAAAAGAGCTATTTTGATGAAGCAATGGGTAAGTGGGTAATCCAAATTCATATAAATTAATACCAACAGGGTCACAAATACACTTTTTAGCTAAAAGAAAGCAAGCCATTAAATTCACTGCGCTCTTATTATGTCAGTCTCCTGTTCCATTATTTTCACCCTAGCTAAATTTTGGACTTGTTTTTGTTGAACCGTACATAAAAACAACATTTTTTTTTCATATAACATTCATCTATTTAATATTGGGCTACAATTCAAACTTTCTCTTCAACTGGAAAGTTGTTAGAGCCCACTCTTCCATTCGGTACCTAAGTCCCAAACACAAGAGAAATTAGCTACAGTCACAGCTAGAAGCTTAGTTTGACACTAGCTGGAATGCACATTAAAAAACGCAAATGTTATAAGGTGGTGCTATAAAATACACCTGCACACCAGAGCATTTCCCACTGACTGATGAATCTCACCTTTACAAGACAAGTTGCTACCTTCCAGAAGCTCTACTTGAAGAATACCACTCAGGTTGTTAAATATTACAGCACTTTCACACAGGAATAGCAACACTGACCGCCGGTGGCAGATAGTCCACCAAGACATACTAACTGGCTCATACATCTGAGCTGCTGGAAGACATGCTGAGCCAGGTAATTGTGTCTACCTCCTTCCCTCACAGTGGGTCAGAACAGAAAATACTCGGACTTAAAGGTTGGTTTGCATTGAGTGCTTGACACAGCAGTCCTGGTGTTAATGGAGCTGCTCAGCCTTTTCCCATTACATGCGAGAGAGGGCATTGCTTGGGCACGGGATGGAAAAGGCACTCCTCCACAAGGACAACTAACCTTGTGTATCCATGTCAGATGATCAATGGAGAACGGCTCCAGCCACACCTTCCTACCCAGTTCATCCCCCTCCTTTCACCTCCCACACTTGCACTTCTATAGCTTGTGTCTTTCCTACAGCTAGCCACCTTCTTCCCTTCCCAGCAGTATATATAAGTTATCACTAGCCCTTTGCTGATGTTTTCTTGAAGCCACACAGTTACGCAGGCAAGTGGTAAGAAGCTATGTTCAAACTCAACAGACTACCAGGCCTCCAAGAATTTAGTCTGCTCCCACCATTGTAGAGTTGGTCCAAGTTTCTCAGGCAGGAGTTTTCCATTGGAAAATGCTGTCTGCGCAGTGCTGCAATGTTCTGCAGGAATGTGATGACTTCTTCAAGACTGTCAGTGGAAAGTGGGCGGTCAGGTTAGCCGGCTGGTCTCCTGCCAGCCCACCTTCCCAGGCGTTCTGGCATCACAGCCACCTATGTAACGTCCAACCCAGGATTCAGGCTGCCAACTTTCCAGCTCTCCAGCCAGAAGGGATGGTATGAAACCATCACCTTTTTCCACAGTGGACCAGGGTTTGCTGTTGCAGAAGTGGCCTGGTACTTTTGCTCTTTGCTTATTCCCTAAGCTAACAGGCGACGTGAGTATCTATCACAGTTCTCTTTGCTTTCCTGGCTTCTTTAGTACGCAGACACCACTGCTGTCTCCTAACCAGTTGTGCAAAGCCAAGAAGAATAAACATTCAGAGATGGAGGTTTCTCCAAAACTTAGCAGCTTTAGGGGAAAATAAGAAGAAACTTTGGGAATATATGAAAGTACCCATTTAAAGGTTTTTTAAGGGGTGTGGGGAGATGGCAAATTCAAGGTTTTTGCTGATCAAGAAAATATTTTGGTTTAATTCCCTTCTCTTTCCCCAAAGAATGCAAAGTCTGGCCATATTTTCTATGGGGTAGAAGTTGCGATGACATTCACTGGCAATGTCTTTCTGCATGTTCTCTACAAGGTTAGTTTTAAGTACAAGACCTGTCCTTGTGCATCCATCAAACCATTGCTAGAGAGCTTTAATGCTGACAGACTATCATTTTGTGGAAAATATCCCTTCAGATAGTTGGGAAAATGCCACCTCTTTTTTTTTCCCCGTAGCTGATTTGTGGTAGATTTGACAAACCAACTTTTTTCTTCTGATTCAATCCCAACTGGCTCGCCAAACTCAATGGCTCTCAAGCCAGCCCTTCCTGGAGTTTCTTTTAACTAAGGAAAGTGAAGCAGCCTTAAATAAATGAAACTTGATTCAGTGATGACCTACCAGACGGTAGGTCAAAAATCAGGAAACCAGAAACAGAACAGCAGAGTAAGGATGGGAACCTGGAGGACTGGAGCACACCAGAACAAGTTTCACAGCAGGCTGAGAAGCAGTTTGAAGTTTAACTGTGGTTTGTCTCCCTCCTGGCGTCATCCATGCCACAGGACCCCTCTTGTGGGATCCATGTCTTTATAATCTCCAGTGGAAACTCTCAAACAGTAAGTTAATAACACCTCCTGGATAACATATTAGTTTGAGAAAATGGATTGGTTCCCTTTTGTCTTTTTGTTGCATCTTTATTGCTTTCACTTAAGGAGGAGGAAATTAAGGAGAAAACACTGAAGATGTGGCATGACACCACTTTTATGAATGAACACCTTTGCGGATGCTTTTGTTGTGGATCACAAAAATTGAATTGACTTCTTACGCAAACAGAAATAGTGGCCACAGAGTGACAAATGGACAAGGAATGTTCTAACTTCAGAGAGCAACAAAGTGAGCTGCGAAATGTTAGCTATTTTTTGGCATTGCTCTTTCTTCCACCAATGTGAATCTGGATTGGTTCCTCTGCAAACTGAGTGTGGTCTTCCTCTCTGATCATTCCTGATATCCTAAATTTAGGAAAAAAATAACTGCAACAAAATTGCATATAATCTTCCTTCCAAATGTACCCTATCATTAGACAGATATACAGTGCATGGATTATTATCAAACCCATAATGACAGATTGCTTAAGAGATCTGAAGCCTACACAAGTCCTATATTATTCTCCAGGGCCCCTAAATGCAGTACAAAATTAGATCCACTCTCTAAGCCATAGCGCTCTGGGCTAAATAATACAAAGATGCTACAAATATCTACAGATATCAGTGCACCTCATCAGGCAACATGAGCCTTATTGTTTCTCTACAGCATGGACTCACTGAAAAACTGAGGTTTGCAGAGCTGATCTCTAAAATGGTTTGTGTTGGATTCCTGTTGTTTTCAGGGTTTCTGGATGCCTTGTAAAAATACCTCCAAGGACATGGATTAACAATATTTTGAGTAAATATGCTCATTTTTCATGGAAGGCAGGGTAGCATTCTTATTCTGTAACTTAAGAGTCTAAGGTCATGTCTATACTAGTGAACTAAACAAGAGCTGAACATAGGCTCAGGCACTGGGCAGTGATTAACCACACTGTTTAACTGGTAGCACATCCCACGGGAAAGTTTTGGCTTGGGTCAGCCAGTATCCTCACAGATTCCCAAGCGCCATCCAAGGAACAGAGTTAACCTGGGGCACTTTAAGCACAGTGACCTTCTGTATTGCTCAAATCACTGGTGGTACCCAGCTATTTCTATCCTAGATTAAGCAATGCCTCCAGAGTTCACAAGGGTCACTCTTCATCTGGTGTGTAGAAACAACGTGAGAACTATGAGGCTTGCAGAGGCACAGCAGTAGAGGCTCTGTCTTTACAAAAGCATCATCTGCCCTTGAACTCTGCCTTCTGCCCGTGCAGAGAAGGTCTCCCACTCTTTTAAAGCAGAATCCAGTGCTTGATTTCCAGTCCTTCAGGAAGGTTGAGCAACCACTCAAAACCAGTCTTGGCGTCCTCCTCATGCCATCTGAACAAAAAGGTGACAGTAAACTAAACAAGGCAAGGTCACATTGTCTTGTCCTGATCCCAGTTGGCAGGACCTGACCACATCCACACTATTAAACTCTCTTATCCTCCCAGATGAGGTGACTACATCTGAATTGCCTATTGGCCTGTGCCGACATCCAAACCAAGCCCAGAAATTGTCTAGGTGAGCACTACTTGGCACAGGTCAAAAGCATGCCAGGGACCAACGTTAAGAATTTAAAAATATAACTGATCAAGGCTGTGCAACGACCTGGCACAATTTAATTTGTTGGTATAGACACAGCCAAATCCTGGACTCAACTCCTAAACAGGAATGAGTCGCTTTTGGTGATGATTCATCCAAGTGAAAATTAACAGGGCAAAGAGCTGCTACCATCTATTTCTCACAGGCATTGAGCTGACCTGTTTCAAAATAATTAGCATTTCCTTGTGCCCCAGCTTTCTTGCAGATCCCAGGGCCAGCACAACGCAAGTCCTTGCCAACCATACAATTTCACACCACCCAAACTCAGGTCCTGAAAGTATGCTGCAGATATTGCCCCACTCTCCCTCCACCCTATGGCTTGTGATTTTCACATACTTTGCATATATTTGTTCTCTGAAGAAGACCATTGGGAAAAATCTGCCAGCAATTTCCTGTGAGGCTAGAAAGCGAGATGGAAAATAAATGTTTGACATTATAATGTCACCTAAGGTGGGCGTCAGTTCACAGATTAAGATACATGTCTAAACTTTGGTGTTACCGCATGCGCTGGGTGTGTCAGTTCCCATTATAGTCAATGCAGGTCCACTTGAAACTGTCAATGAAGCCTGGAGAGCAAATCAGTCAATCGAATGCTTTTGCTGACACATGGGTGAGCTGAACTGCTCTCTAGGCTCCATGAGTTATGAAACAGGAGATATGAGTCTGTTGCCTTTAGTGCCATTGTAGACACAGTAGGATATCTCAGACATCCTGAGACTCAGTACAAGAAAGATATGGACATGTTGGAGGTGGTCCAGAAGAGGGCCAGAAAAATGATCAGAGGGATGGAACACCTATCCTGTGAGGACAGGCTGAAAGAGTTGGGGTTCAGCCAACTTCAGAGAAGATAAGGCTCCAGGGAGACCTTATTGTGGCCTTTCAATACTTAAAGGAGGCTTACAAGAAAGATGGGGACAAACTTTTTAGTAGTGCCTGTTGCAATAGGACAAGGGGTAATGGTTTTAAACTAAAAGAGGGTAGATTAAGACTAGAAAGAAGAAATTTTTTACAACGAGGGTGGTAGTTGACTGAAAGTGAGCAAATGTGATGCCCATCTACAAGAAGGGCCGGAAGGAGGATCCGGGGAACTACAGGCCTCTCAGTCTGACCTCGGTGCTGGGGAAGGTTATGGAGCAGATCATCTCGAGTGCCATCACGTGGCACGTACAGGACAACCAGGTGATCAGGCCCAGTCAGCATAGGTTTAGGAAAGGCAGGTCCTGCCTGACTAACCTGATCTCCTTCTATGACAAGGTGACCTGCTTAGTGGATGAGGAAAAGGCTGTGGATGTTGTGTACCTAGACTTTAGTAAAGCCTTTGACACCATTTCCCACAGCATTCTCCTGGAGAAACTGGCTGCTCATGGCTTGGGCAGGTGTACTCTTCGCTGGGTAAAAAGCTGGCTGGATGGCCAGGCTCAAAGAGTGGTGGTGACTGGAGTGAAATCCAGTTGGC